>WEZZ01018147.1:44871-70307 GCA_013400585.1 Chloropsis cyanopogon
TCCCAAGGTGAATTTTCTTACTCCTAAGGTCTGTCTGATTTGGATATCTAATTTGTAAAAGCATTCCTTGTGCTGCTACTTTCATGTGAGAGGGAAAAGCACATCTATGCTTTGATCATAATGCATGATTTTCACTCTCACCATTTCCTTTAATACAAAAGAGAAAATTTTTTCAGGAGAACCTTTGCTGAAATGGAAGTGTTCAGGAAAGAAGGCAGACACCCTTCATTTACACTGAAATTTGATTTTTTGGTGAAACCTTGAATCTGATATTGTAAATACATTCCTTAGTAAATCAGAAAACAAAACACTGTGTGGGAGTAATAACTTGATCATTTGAAAAGGTACTGATTGCTGTGCCCTCAGCCAAATTTTCTGGGAGGAACAGTTCTCTCTGGGAAGCACAAGGGCTTCATTCTGCCTTGCACAAGGATCCTCTTGTTTTTGGTCACCCTCAGCAAATCCATATCAAATGCACATTTACCTTCAGAAATCTGAGATGTTGTTTTACCAGAGTTGAGCTCACCAGAAGGATAAAGAGTTTGTTACTGCTGACAATACAACCGTTAGAAAAGGCATTCCTGCAAGAGAATTATTTGTGGTTTTTCAGAATAAACATGGTGTGAATTAGAGACAGAGAACTACCATGGTAATTTAATAAAATGTGAAGGAACTCACTCTAGAGGAGAGCTTTTGTTCTTTCCTTTGGAGTGGTTCAGATGCAACATATGACTGGATACAAAGCCTGGTGGATATTGTGCCCTGAGCAGGAGGGTTTGGATAAAGAGACCCCACGAGGAATGTGTCCTCTCATACTGGCATTGCCAGTGAGCCTAGCAGTGGTTTTGTATCTGGCATTCCTTCTCAAAGCTGCAGGCTGAAAAACTCAGATGCAAGAAAAAGGGAAAGGTCTTCCTTCAGACTGTTAGACAGAAATCCAAGCCTGGCTGAGTCAGAAATGTGCAGGTGCCAAAGTTTGGTTTGGGTGGGCACCTTTTGGGTGTTGGGGATAGTTGGGTTTTGGTTTGGTTTTGAAATGAGGCTCTGTGGGAAGTTAAGGACATCTTGGATTCATGGAACAGATGAAGTTTATCTTTTCAATCCTTCTTTGCACAGATCCTCTGTCAAACTGACTTTACAGTGTGAAACTCGTTTATTGATGAGCCATAAATGATAACTGTTGGCAAACTTGTGTACCTTGCAGGCCAGTCATTGCTTAAATGTTATGGGACATTATCTTTGCACAATGTGAGAATATTTAATTCCCCATGTCCTGGAATTAGAAGAGAAGAGTCTAAAAATGATGTGAAGTAACAGGAACTTTGCTCCTTGAGTTCAGCCATGAGGATCAGGCAATTCAAAACAATTGAAGCACTGGCAGCATGCCCCTGAGTAGTGAATCCTGATACTCTACAAAGGCAATCTCTTTTTACCTAGAGAATCTTGTTTCCTTCTTAGATTGGCAGTCCTGGATTTTAATAGTGACCATAAATGTGACATGAGGAGAAGTGGTAAAAAATAACTCTTCTTCAAGTCCTCCAAGGCACCCCCTCCCTCCATCCTCTCCTCCTGTGAAACAGAGCACTGTTATTCCAGGCCCATTTAAGCCAAAAGCTGGGCTTTAAATACTCTGTAATTGCTTCTGGTGCCAAAATCAGGGTAAACAAACATTTGCTTGAAGAGAAGGAATACAAAGGAGCTTATGCACTGCTTTCCAGACAGGCAGTGCTTTCTGGAAGTTCTGCTTTTGTTTCGGAAAGCTCAGTTTCCTTGTCCTGATCACTTTGAATATTTGCTTAAGGAATGGCAGTGGGTCAAGTTCCCTGTTGGTATGGATGAGCAGAATGAGAATTTGGAAGTATCTCTGTGCTGCATGTGTGGAAGCATGACCATGAACATAGTTTGGGAGAGTTGCTATTTGTGTAAGAGAGTCTAAAAATATATCCATGGCTTCCTTAAGAAAATAATTTTTGTCATTCCCACCTTTAGCTACATTTCAGTACTTCAGAAATTTCAGGATAAACTTGAATTAAATAGTGTCAAAATCTTACCTGTGAAGTCTTTGGAACTGTTTACACGTGTGGTCTGTTGCACATTAACTAATAAAATTAGTGGAATTATTGGTTGTGTTTGCTGANTACAGGCAGTTCATTTTATGTTTCCACTCTTTTTTCCTCTCCAGGTCAATTGCAAAAGAACTTGCAGACTGGCTTATCAGCAACAATGTAGTTGAGCACATTTTTGGACCAAATTTACATATTGAGGTTTGTATTGGATAATTATAAATCTGGTATAAACGTGGAGCATGAACTTGTTGTTCTAGTAAATCTTTCCTTGCTATGTTCTCACTTTGCAGATCATCAAACAGTGCCAAGTGATTCTGAATTTTCTTGCAGCTGAAGGGAGACT
This sequence comes from Chloropsis cyanopogon, assembly GCA_013400585.1. Lineage (NCBI taxonomy): Eukaryota > Metazoa > Chordata > Aves > Passeriformes > Irenidae > Chloropsis > Chloropsis cyanopogon. The sequence continues at coordinate 47,281 of WEZZ01018147.1, forward strand.
TAGTACTCAACATATAGACTGTATTTGGGCTGCTGCACAGGTATATATTGAATTTTTGTAATCCTAGGAGTGATAAAAACAAAGTAGAAAGCAAGCTGAATTTGTTTCACATTCTTAAAGTTGGTTTTTTTGCTTTTTCTTGGCTGGCTGAGCGTTTTGCTGACCAAAATGTCATGTTAGGTGACTGCCACAGTTACTGGATTATTTATTACATGCAAAAAATCACCCTGGCTACTTTAATACAAGGAAAAAATGAAGTTGTATAGCAAGGACAGAGTGTTTTCACCGAGGAGGGGGATGAAGGTTGTAGGGTAGTTGCAATTTTTTTGCTATTGTGCTAAATTGCTTTGCTCCTGTGTATTGTAGCTTCCATTTCTGGTACTCCTGGTGGGAACAATCAGGTGAAAATTGTGGCAGTGAAGTTTACAGCTGTGCTCCTCTGCTGGTGTTAAAATCTATAGAAGGCACTGAAATGTTATTTTTTGCTTGCTAAAGCTGGAAACTCTGATAGGTTTTTGCCTTCAGAGAGATTTATTTGTGTGCTACTTTTAATGGGTGGCTGTGCTTGTTATTTTAGGTTGTGACATTTTTTATTGAGGGGATTTGAATACAATAGGCATGAGCAGGCCTAGGGAACATGCTGTTATAACAGGTTAGAATTTAAAGAGGGTTTTTTATGTGTTCAATATTTCTTTGTCATTTATTTCAATCAAATAACACTGAACAGACATTCTGAACCAGTGTGGTCCATTGTCATTAAAACATGCAGCTGGAATGTTAATTAAATGCTCACTGGAACAGCATTTGCTCCACCATTTTTCTGTGTCAGAGTAATTAATAATTATCTATTTTATACTGCATTTTAAAACAGTATTTTCACTTCCTTGATGTTTTCACACAGTATGTCACACACTGTTAGACCTCTGGATTTTTTCAATATATTTTAGACTGCTTTAGGAATAATATAATTACCTAATTTTGATAATGCTTTTACAGTTTAAATGTTCATTTTAACATAGTGATATTTTCACAACATGTTTCATACCAGAATTAAGTATGTCCTGATCACTTCCTGTAAAAGGCTTAAACCTCTAATGTTGTTCAAAAGGCTGACACCTTTTGACTGAAAGAATAGAAGGCCTTAAAGTGTATTTTCCCCTTTTTAAATGAACTTTCAGACAAAAATTCATCTTCCCTAAGTTGAAGTTATCTCAGGATGTTTAAATGCACCTTTGTGTAGAACCCACATGATTTCATTGCACTGTGAATCCTGTGGAAGTTGGCCTGTACACAGTAAATTGCTGACACAGATATTTTAATGCCAGGAAGGCAAGATAAAATAAATCATGAAAAAAACCCTTTTGAGGTGCAAGTGTGGTAACCAACGTAAGAATTTTTTTTTTCTAGAAGTTTCCTGTAACCATTGTTTTATTTTTTGTATAATGACATCCTTCCAAAGGTAATGAAACTCTTTAAAGTGCCTGTGAAAAGCAGCATTTAACCAAAGAGGAACCATCCAGGAGCACTGTCACTTTCATGTGGAAATGGACTAGTTAGCTGAACACACTGTCATATTTTTTGACATCCTTCACTGGAAAGACAAAAGATTTCTTTACAATCCTCACACAGTCTGTTCTGAGTAGTTTTTATTTGTATTTACCACTGCTGAAAAGGCAATCATTGCAAATACTGCTTCTCTCAGATTTAGCATATAATATTTTAGAAGTTATATTTAAGTTCAAAGACAAAACAAACTTTCAGTTCTTCTTTTCACTTAATTTCTCAGAGCTAAGGAAGGAGCTGTTACATTTGATTTGTACATTTGCAGGCTTTGCAATGTCTAAGTTACTGTAGTCAAAATTGCAGATCTGCTGGAGTTTAAAATGATTCGAGAGCTGCTGCTGAGAATTGGTACAAATATGTTTATTTGCTGCAATATTTGATTTATTTGTTTATTTGGCTGTTCCTGTTACCTTTCTGTTTGTACCTTGTAGCTGAAGCATTGCAGTCGTTACATACACGACTTGTTTCCTTCTTTGATCAAAAACTTGGACCCTGTCCCACTTAGACACCTTCTTAACCTTGTCTCAACTCTTCATCCCAGTGCTCACACTGAACAGGTAAAGACAAAGCCAGCAACATCCCTGGCATGAGAAAAGCAATTAAATGAGAGTGTTAAACAACAGTGATGGGTTTGTCTTCCTAAAGGAATATTCACTAATGCAGAAAGGGGGAACCCTAGGAGTAAAGCTGTCATGTTTCTTCAGTTACATTTTTCCTGGCTTTTGAAGGATAATTTTTAGAGATTACATCACCACTGATGGAAGATCTAACTTCCTGTTAAATTAAATTAAATGTTTAATTAAAAAGTTAGAATGTGTTTTGCACAACATTATTTAGTTGAGTTGTTTATTTTGATGAGTTTATTTTGGTGAGCTGTAGTATTAGCATAGAGAAAAATGAAAGATTTGGATCTTTATATCCAAAACCTGCTGCTTAATGGGACTTTTCCTTGATTTTCTTTCCAGACCTTGTATTTGGCATCCATGCTGATCAAAGCCCTGTGGAATAATGCACTGGCAGCTAAGGCTCAGCTGTCAAAACAAAGCTCCTTTGCATCTTTACTTAGTACCAACCTGCCCATGGGAAACAAAAAAGGTGTGTGGTTTTCCAGTAGATCTGGGAGTTCAATTTGGAATTTTCATAGTCTCCATGTTGAGTTTGGACAAAAAGCAGGTATAGAACGTTCTCCTTTGAAGTATCATGCTGGTGTATTTTTTCCAGCAGAACTTGAGGCTGTAGATGAAAGCATGAAACGTCTGTGAGTGCTTTTGGAAAGCTTTGTGTTTTAGATCCATTCTGTTTGTATAGCTAGAGTACTCTGTATTTTTCTTTTTAGTTCAGAAAATGATCCATGACTATTCTTGTTCTGCTGCACATCTGTAACTTAATAGCTACACAAAATCTTATAAAAGCTTACTTACTTTTTAGCTAGTTTTGGTATTGCATGCTGTTTCTGATTTGGTGATTTTGTTTTTTACTTGACTGTGTATTTCCCCACGGTCATTACTAAAGGTGCTGCCAAGCCATTTTACTATAGTTTCCCTTTCTCTTCATACTGCTGGTTGTTATGATTCATGGACAACTACATGCTGACAAAACGATTTTAGTCACTTATTTTTCCATCCTGCTTTTTTCCCTCAGAAGAAGAGGAGCTCAGAAGAGCAGCCCCTTCCCCTTGTAAGTATAGTTTTAGTTGTACACCACAGTCTGGCTCATTTGATTCTGCAGTGCTTTAGAATTTGGAACAGAATTAAATTTGAAGTTCTGTTTTTGTGAGAAATCAAATGAAATGGTATTTTGAGTAGAACCTAGGAAATTTGTATAACTATGGCGAGAAGAGACATCAAAATACAAACTTTGTAAAATGGTCAGTGTTCTAAATGAAATTTTTAGTGTTTAGGTACACGTTGTTTAAGTCATATCCCTGTTTGCTGGAAGAATGCTCAATATTTGAGGCAGATTTATGCAATGCTGTTACATTCCAGTAATTACCTGTCACAGAGTAACTGGGAAATGTGGTTTTGAATTAGGGTCACCAGCAGCAAGCCCTCAAAGCAGTGACAACAGTGACACCCATCAGAGTGGAGGCAGTGACATTGAAATGGAGGAGCAGCTGATTAACAGAACAAAACACGTCCAGCAGCGACTTTCGGACACAGAGGTAAGAGTGGGAGTCTGACTCGGGGAATTTTGATACTGGGTTGCCTCTTCTTAGTTATAAAAATGATGTTTCAAAACCACCTCAGACAAATGTATTCCTGCATTTAAATTGGGTTGCAGTTAGGTTAATCTCTTAGTAATGGACAGCAAGACGTTGTTTTGTGTCACACTGGGGCTGCGTGCACATGCAAAGTCTGCACATACACCCTGTTAGCAACAAGGTAATGCAAAAAATCAATTATTAAATCTGAATCTTGCTTGGAGCATTTTGTCATCAGCAACCAAATTGAGAAAGAATGAATAGGAACTTGCAGATGTGACACATTTCCTCCTAAAGGAAGAATGATGATGATGATGATATTAATTATGTATTTCCACTGGTGCTTTATTTTTCCACCAATCTTTAAAAAAAACCTGAAATAATTTCAGGAATCCATGCAAGGAAGCTCTGATGAGACAGCCAACAGTGGTGAGGATGGCAGCAGTGGGCCTGGGAGCAGCAGTGGCCACAGTGATGGATCCAGCAACGAGGCCAACTCCAGCCACGCCAGCCAGTCCGCCGGCAGCCCCGGCAGCGAGGTGCAGTCGGAAGACATCGCCGATATCGAGGCTCTCAAAGAGGAGGAGGACGAAGAGGAAGAAGACAGGAGTCACAATGCCCAGAAAAGCAGCAGGAGCACAGATCTACGAGGCAGAAAACTGGAATCCCAAGGGGGCATTTGCCTGGGGGAGGCCCAGGGGGTGTCGGAGAGGAGCGGTGCCAGTAACGGGGCGGGCAAGGAGCACGTGTTCAACGCGGACGCGGTGCCGCCGGTGGACAATCGCATCCGCATGCTCGACGCCTGTGCCCACGCTGAGGATGCAGAGCATGACATGGCAGGGGAAATGAGCACTGCTCACATCTCACAGGGCTCTCAGGATTCTTGTATCACTCACACAGGGGACTTCCTTGGGGAAACTATTGGGAATGAATTATTTAACTGTCGACAGTTCATTGGGCCCCAGCACCACCACCACCATCACCACCACCACCATCACCACGATGGGTAGGTAGCTTGGCATTTCTTCCTACTCCTTCCATAACAGAAATAAAAGTGGCAGCAAAATCCTCCATTTGGGCAGAAATTGGTGTATGGACATTTTGCTGTAGCTCAGGGTGATTTAGTCATACAGAGATGATCGTTATCACAGACGGTTACACAGATACCTGATTTGTTAATGTCTGATTAAAGGCTTCTCTTAAGTTTCGGTATTGAATAAATAAGACGGCATTTAAGGAAATGTTAAAAATGTTTTGGAAAGTGCTGCAATTAGTTAACATTAAGAAGCCAACTCAGTCATCATGCTAGTGAGCCCTTCAGTTTACTTATCTGTAGCTGTTTTTCCAATTCATACAAGGGCTGCTGTTCAAACAGATGATTCATCCTGACTTTAGCTTTAGGGAGATGTCTGCTCACTTGTAGTCTGCTGTAAACAACTTCCTCTTTGATATTGTCCATTCTGATATTCTGCTTTTACAGGCATATGGTTGATGATATGCTTAGTGCAGATGATGTCAGCTGCAGTAGTTCTCAAGTCAGTGCAAAATCAGAGAAAAATATGGCAGATTTTGATGGGGAAGAGTCTGGCTGTGAAGAAGAGCTTGTACAGATTAATTCCCATGCTGAGCTAACATCTCACCTTCAGCAGCACCTCCCCAACCTGGCCTCTATCTATCACGAACATCTGAGTCAAGGTAAGAGTGATAAAAGAAAAACTGAAAAACTTAGTTTGTAATTTTGAATTCGTCTCCAGTAGTTAAAATAATGAAATTATTTTAACCATTTATTTGTATTTGTCCAAGGAAATCATGATGACTGCTGAGAGCGTTTCTCCAAGAGATTCATTTTTGTATCTCTGTTCATTTGTCAAGACAGAAACATTCATTTGTGTTTAGCTGTGTTTTAGCTGTGTTTATCTTTTTAAATCCCCCACCTTTCCATTTCGTCTGGAGCTTTGAATGCAAGTTAAAACAAATAAAGGCACTAAAGAACCTAGTAAGTGTTGATTATAATAGGTTATTTAGGTGTAAAGAAAGGTGGTACTGAAATGCAACGCTCTCTTTATTCTCCCCTCTGAAACTTTCTGCAATTTTTGTGCTAGTGGATGCACATGACTGTGATTTTGTACATTCGACATCATAAATTAACCTTTAAATGAATTAACCATAATGGGCTCTAGAGAAGATAATTCTTGAAAAATGACTTAAAATATGACTTGATCCTTTTGGGAGTTTGCTGTAAAGGGCATTTTATGCTATTCATCTTACACTGCCAAATCTTCTGGTTTACTTCAGGGTGCAATTTAAAATGCTCCTGAAACACTTCTCAAGAATTATATCATCTTTCCATATGCTATTTTGGCAGCTTTATTTTCTCTTTTGCCCTCTTTTTAAACATAATGGAGAGCAGGGTTGGTGACGGGTTCATGTTTTTCTTCACTGGCCTGCAAGAACCAAGTTTGCTCTTGTCCAGCAGACAGCAAACCCAGTGCTCTTTATATATTTCCCTGAAGTAATTGAATGAGAAGTTTTTATGATAATAATTTTAGCCTGACATTGATAATTTAGATTTTTTTCTACACTGCAGAGTTGAACAAACTATTAAAAACTTCATAAATCTATAAATCAGCATATTTTTTCAATATTTTCCATAGATATTATTATTGAGCATGTGGCCTTCAGTGCATTTTATTTTTAACACCCCTAGTTTTGCATGTGCAAATAATTACAGTGTTCTGTCTGCAGTCTGAATTTTCTACTTGACTTTGCTGTTCCATGAAAATGGTATTAAATAGTAGATCAATGAATGGTACCAGCTGCGGGCACAGAGGGGAAAGAAGAAGTCTACCAGTGTTTATGAAAACATGATGAGTTTCTAAAATCCTGCACTTTGATGTTGTAGCACGTAGAAAAATGGTGTTTGTGTTTGTTTTCCCTGGTTTTTAGTTGGATGGAGGGAATCCTGTAGTAGGAGGGGAATTTATTGAAATGTGCTCCTTCCCTGCATTCCAGCCATGGTGGCTGTGGAGATAACTCCCTTTGGACCACTGCAGCACAGAAAGGCTTAAGAAATATATTAATTACAGTAGGAATTAAATTAAAAAGCAATTGCATCTGCAGTTCTTCAGTGCTGTTTTTAATTGCACTTTGCCATTAGCCAAAAGCAGTGTAAATATTGGCCCAACTGCCCTGTTGGCTTCTGGTGTGGTCTTTTAAGAACCCATATGTGAAAAAAGCTGCAATTACAGTGTTGTTGCACTTGGAAATAGCCAAGTTAACAAATAAAATGTGTTGTTGTTTGTGCACTTAGGGAATTATGTTCCATTCAGATGGTTCCTTCTGGTTGTTCACTAATGTTCTTTATGTTTTGTGCAGGACCAGCAGTTCACAAACATCAGTACAACAGCAATGCAGTGACAGACATTAATTTGGATAATGTTTGTAAGAAAGGAAATACCCTGCTCTGGGATCTGGTCCAGGATGAAGATGCAGTGAGTTGAATACCAGAAACCCCTATTTTTAAAAAGAAGATAAATACATAATATTCATTGACCTTTCTTTCTACTTGCTGTAGATTCATCTCTCTGAAGGGTTAATAAATGAGGCAGAGAAGCTGCTCTGTTCTTTAGTGTGCTGGTTCACTGACAGACAGATTCGAATGAGATTTATTGAAGGCTGCTTAGAAAATTTAGCAAACAACAGGTAACTTCAATCATAAATTATCTGTTTTGTAAGTATCTTATTCTTGCAACATACCAGAAATCCCAGTTGGCTATAATGGTTATTTCGTTTTACAGGAAGGCAACTTAAACTAGGCAAAAGCAAAAGAATAGAAATACTTTCCAAAGTGTTGTGGATGTTCTGATGCCCCATTTCTTTTTGTTTTAGTGTCCTGAATTTCTCATTTTGTTGCATTTGTCTGTTCTGCCTTGTGCCAGAGGTTATTGCCTTCCTGCCTTTGGTAATCAGGTCTGTGCCTCAGCAAGGTTGGGTGCTTTGGCCTAAGCATTTTATACTGAATATTCAGATCTTACACACAGGTGGCTGAGGAACAGACAAGTTCTTTTCCACCAAGTCTGGTTTCTGTGAGGAGGGAACACCTTGACCTCAGATAATGTATTTTAATACCAGCCAAAGCTGTGAGGTTGTACTGGTGCAAGTGGAATTTGTTTCATGGTACAAATGACTGCTGGACATCGCCTGCTGTGTTATGGTGTTACCTTTTAGCTAAGAACTGCATTTGTGAGATGAGTTACAGGCATGCTGAGAGATTAATCTCAGCTGTGTGTCCAAGGAGTTGCATGTAAAGAAATGGAAGTAAGTGTAGTTCAGGTTCAGAAAACTTCTTGATGGGAGATTTCACAAGCACAGGAAGGACATGAGCCTGTTGGAGCACACCCAGAGAAGTTGATGAGAGGGATGGAGCCCCTCTCCTGAGAGAATTGGGACTGTTCAACCTGGAAAAGAGAAGGCTTCAGTCATCTGATTGTGGCCTTAGAGTACCTGAAGGGACCTACACAAAACTGGGAGAGAGATTTTTTACAGCAGCCTGGAGTGACAGGACAAGGGGCAATGGCTTCAAAATGAAAGAAAGTATGACTTTAGATTAGATATGAGGAAAAAACTGTTGATTGTGAGGGTGCTGAGGCCCTGGCACAGGCTGCCCAGAGAAGCTGTGGCTGCCCCATCCCTGGAAGTCTCCAGGGCCAGGTTGGATGGGGCTTGGAGCAATGTGGGATAGTGGAAGGTGCCCCTGCCCTTGGCAGGGGGTGGAATGAGGTGACTTAAAATCCCTTCCAACCCAGGTCACTCTATGATTTATGATTTACAGTGCTTTCCTTTGGTTGGTTTGCTCCCAGAGCTGGAGCTTCTCAAAGGAATTTTTCAATCAATTATTTCAGTTTTGTAACCATCATGTGTTGTCATCATTTTTCTCCCTTAGATCTGTAGTAGTTTCACTTCGTCTTCTTCCCAAGCTGTTTGGAACATTCCAACAATTTGGGAGCAGCTACGACACACATTGGATAACAATGTAAGTAAGCCCCTGTCCCCCATTTAGGGGCATCTTTGGGGTGTAAAAACCTTTGAAAGGTGAAGATAATACAGAGTACAGCATTCCTGAGCAGAACAAACCATGTAACTGCCTGGTGTAACTGTAGGGAAGGACTGACAGAACTTCTGAAAAGGTGATCAGCAATGTTTCTTGGCCTTTTTGACGTGACATTTAAACATATGCCCAGTTCTGAGTTAGACCTTTTCTGAATCAGGGCCTTTAGGAACAGTTTTCATGGGCTCCACAGGGAGTGTTCTGTCAGTCCTACACCTGACAATAACATTAGGAAACCTTCAGGATTGCAAGGAAGAGAGTACAGTACTGGAAAATGCTGCTGAGATGGAAAACTGAATGTTTACTTTGGGGGGTTACACGTGTGCCATTTTCCTGTAACAGCTGTCTGCTCCTCGTGGCTTTTCTGATCTTTTTAAGCAAACCATAATACTTTCTGTCCTTTAAATTGCCACAGGTGGGCAGAAAAAGAGCTAAACATGATGAAGCTTTTCTTTGATAATTTGGTACACTACATCCAGGCAGTCAGGGAGGGACGACACAAACATGCACTGTAAGTACCCAGCTGACTTGGAGTGTTTGATATTTTATGGTTTTAACCACTTCTGCTTTCTTCTGTTGCTGCTGATGTGTTCTTGTAAGTAAAGCCTTTCTATAGAGGCATTTCCTGCTTGGGGAGACAAAAGTCTGTAAAAATGTTTTAAATAACTCCTTTTTCTTAAAAAACCCCAACTCTTGTGTCATTTTTTGCTAGGCATCATGTTGAGTATTTATGTGCAAATAAAACAGGAAGGTTTTGATATTCAAGTTAATTTAAAGTGATTTCGTGTACTAGAACTATCCAAAGGTTTTAGTTTTAAAATTTGTCATTATTCTTTGCATAATTTTTTTGTTTGAATGCATCCATCTGCACTTTCTAATCTGTGCGATTAAAATCAGGTGTATATAAACAAGCAATACAATTTCCAGCTCCCCAGTCCCAGAGGAAGAGATTGTTCATGTTTTGACAGATGTCAAAGTCAATATGGGCACCCACAGCTGAAAAATGTTGCTATTTATGGGTCCAATTTAACTTCTTCAAATCTAACTTCACCCTTTGTATTAGATGTTGCTTTAGTGAGGAATTACTTAGGAAGGTAGGATCTTTTAAATTCAGGTAAAATGAGAAAAATTGTTCTGCTCATTTTATCATCAAGCTTTTACTGTATAAATAGAAATAAAGTCTATATTTTAATGTAAGTTACAAGAATATTTTTATAAAGAATATGTATCATTTGGAATTGGAAATTTAGAGTAGAAATATCAGCATTTTACAACTTAAGGGAAAAAATAAGGTAGATCCTGCAAGATGACAAAAGGAAACACTTGAATTGAACTGTTAAGACAAAAACCTCACTCCTGTCTCCCTTCTCAATTCCCAAGGAAAAAAAAGACTTTATCTAGTGATAACTCTTGTGTCATTCTGCTGTTTGGGGTGGTTCTGCAACATCTTCAGCTGGGGTTTGGGCCATACACTGAACTAGAAATTCAGAAAGAAACTTGTAAGAAACAATTATTTATGCTTTTAAGAGGCACATGGATGAGTAGGAAAGAAGTTGTGACAATAAACAACAAAACAAACTTCATTTTTTGTCCAAATTTTCATTTAGATACAGCCACAGTGCAGAGGTTCAGGTTCGTCTTCAATTCCTGACCTGTGTGTTTTCAACTCTGGGATCCCCAGATCATTTCAGTGAGTATTTCAGGTTATCCTACCACAGAAGCACCCCAGAGTAAGGCAAAAATAATTCTTTGCAATCCATGCCAGCTTAATATGTTATTTTAAATATACAATTTAGAATAATCTCTGAGACAGTTTCAAAAGAAGGAAGATTTTCTGGCAAAGGCACAGAACGAGCGCTGGAGTTCAAATTCTGTTGCAGTTCTGTGAGAACAAATTTTCATGTTCTCTGTGCCACAGTTTTTCTGAATAATAGGATTGTAGTCATTACTAAAGGAATATAATACATTATATACTTAAGGGCTTTGGTTTGTGTCCGTAATGCTTCCAGAGATCTTTTACTGGAGTACTATATTCCAAAAATAAATAACTCTTTTTATTTTAATACTGTCAGAAATTATTTTTCCATATGAAGAAAGAAATCACATTTTTACAGTTGATATTTGGCTGGTCTCACTATAGAAAGTCAAATTGTCATACAATACATTTATATGCTGTGACCTGATAGAAATATTCTGATTTTTCTGTGTGTTCTTGGGTTTTATGGAATATTTGGTGTTCTAAAGGTGTAGTTAAAAATACTTCCCTGATTGTAGGGTTGAGTTTAGAACAAGTGGACATCCTGTGGCACTGCTTAGTAGAAGATTCTGAATGTTATGATGATGCACTACACTGGTTCTTGAATCAAGTACGGAGTAAAGACCAGCATGCCATGGGTATGGAGACTTACAAGCATCTTTTTTTGGAAAAGGTATGTGCAGAGTTAATTGCAGCCTTAAAATTCCAATAATGAATAGAATGTTTCATTCCATATCAACACTGTTTATTGTATTTAAAATAGTTTCTATGGAAATCATCTCTTCAGTAGTCCAGGAGGGCCCTGCTTGTCATGCAAAGGTTTTTCTCTGCTTGGAGGGAGGAAGGAAATGGATTAGTGGGAATTCTTTTCACACTGCAATTTACCTGAGTGCTTCTTTACAAATAGCCCATTTGTTCTATCTGCAGCTGTGTAGCACTTCATTTTAATTTGGAAAAAAAACTTCACAAAACCATAGTTTGCTTTCTGCTGTACAGCTCAACCTGTCTGAAAAATGGACTTTTCTTTTTGGGAGGGGCCTATAAATATCAGCAATACAGCCCCTGAAAAGACAAATATGCAGAGCTTTCTCAAGGGGTTCCATCCATCCATCTAATTTGACAGATGACATTACAAAATGGATAGATTGTGCAATAATTAATGTAGTCTAGTCCTTTCCCAAGGTTACACAGGTTTTTGTCAAGTTTTGCACATATAAGTTTTTTTGGAAGGATGTCACATACGTTAAGAAGTTCTCCTGCTGTTGTTAAGTTAAGCAGCTGATGTTAAATTGAAATTACATTTTTTTTCCTCTGAATTGTTACAGTTCAGATCAGTGGTGAAGTGAACTGTTTAAGCCAATTATAGTTGATTTTTTTTTATTGTATCTAAAACTCAGGGTACGATCTTTTTCAAGAACAAATCTATTTGATCTACTACCTTTGAGTGGGATTAATAAGAACAGTGATTGGTAATAACAGTGCTAGTAAAACAAATACCCTGTAATTGCTCTCTGTTCCACCACTGACATTTTTGTGCACTTGTTTAGATGCCACAGCTGAAACCTGAAACAATCAGTATGACTGGCCTAAACCTCTTCCAGCATTTGTGCAATTTGGCTCGACTGGCTACGAGTGCTTACGATGGTGGCTCCAACTCCGAGGTGAGCCTGGGTTCTGTCTCTTGCTTTTCCTCTCTCTGGCACGTGTGGATTTTTCCTCTCTCAAGGCAGAGATAGGAAAATATCACCACAAGGTGATGCCTGTTGCCTGCATCTCTTTGTGCAGTTTATCATATTTTATCATAACTGAACGGTGTCCAATGCTGAGTTTAAGAAACAGGTTTGTAATATTTACTTATCTAATGAAGAAGAGTCAAATGACATGCTGTTAGTCATACTTAATTCTGACTAGAAATGTGTTGTAAAATGTGTCTCAATTTATGTATTATGTGCTCTAGGAGTTTTTTATCCAGAGCAATTATCTCATGAATAAAATTTCATTTAGAATTTATTCTCCGAATTGATTTGAGGCAATTTTTTTTCCTTGCAACGAATACTGACTATAGTTGTGGTTTTACAGCTTCATTTGAAAGTATTCCCGTTTGTCAGAAATGAAAATTCACTGTTCAGAATTTCAGCCAGTTCTCCTCATGTTTGACTTTGACAATGTTTCTGAGAAATGTAGAGTTTTGTGGTAATTGGTGTGTGCAGTGATGACAGTGCAAGCAGTGGAGAAAATGAGATATTGTTAGTGATGGAGTCAAGAGGTAAAAAGAATGTCTCAGATCAGAGAACCCTCACTCCCAGTAAAATAATGAGGCAATATTTTGTTCCTGTGCTTGTTTTCCTTTTGTCAAACAGTTGTGTGGCATGGACCAGTTCTGGGGCATTGCTTTAAGGGCACAGTCTGGTGATGTCAGTCGAGCAGCCATCCAGTACATCAACTCCTACTACATCAACGGTATCAGCTTTAATTTTTATCTTCTTTTTTGCTGTTTAATACCCAGCACCATCCTTTTATTATTCTGAGTACTAAAATGTGTTGTTCCAAAGCTGTGCCTATGAATTGACTTGATCTGGTATTACAGGTAAAACTGGTCTGGAAAAAGAACAGGAATTTATTAGCAAGTGTATGGAGAGTCTGATGATAGCTTCGAGTAACCTGGAGCAAGACTCTCATTCAAGTCTGACCATTATTGAAAGAGGGCTCTTAATGCTGAAAACACACCTGGAGGCTTTTAGGAGAAGGTAAAAAACTCTATTGATACATTTGGATGCAGAATTTATTTCTATTCCTCTTACCATAATGGTGAGTGTGTTAAGAGTGATTTTTAATTTAAGGAATGGTTTCTTTGTGTAAAGGAAAGACAATAGGGAATAATTATGAAAGGTAATAAATAAAGTTTAAACAGCTACCAGAGTTGGCCCTTGTTCTTGTATAAAAATGTGTGGATGTGTTTGTGTTTCCCCATCCCTCACCAAAGAAACTTCTTAAAAGTTGTTTTGATTTTATTTGAAACATAGCAAGGCTGTCAATAACTTCCTCTTATTGGAAAAAAAAAAATCAAAACTACTATTAGCAGATTTTGTCTTTCATTGTTCAGCAAACATCTGTGTTAAATGGGCTTTGAGAGAAACTTTTCCCATGTTTTTCCCTAAGGTTTGCATATCACCTGAGACAGTGGCAGATTGAGGGCACTGGCATCAGCAGTCACTTGAAAGCCCTGAGTGACAAACAGTCTCTACCTCTAAGGATTGTCTGTCAGCCAGCTGGGCTTCCTGACAAGGTGAGGGAAAATTCCTTTTCCAGGCACACCCTCCCCTGCTAAATGCTGGTAATTCCACAGCTCTCTTGGGAAAATCAAAAACCTCTTTTCTTCCAGATGACCATAGAAATGTACCCGAGTGATCAGGTGGCTGATCTGCGAGCAGAAGTCACCCATTGGTATGAAAATTTGCAGAAGGAGCAGATCAGTCAGCAAGCACAGCTCCAGGAGTTTGGCCAAAGCAGTCGCAAAGGGGATTTCCCTGGTGAGCTGTTCCTACTTGGAGATTTTGCCTTTGCAACTTAAATGATTTTGGGCTTTTTTTTTTTCCCCAGATACCCCAGCTAAGCAAGCATTATGATTTATTTTCTTTAGCTGTAGTTGTAATTAGTATCACCCTCACTTCTAATTAATAGTGCTTCTTAAGCACTACCATTTATTTGAAATAGCAAAGAAAATGTAAATCCTTTAAGTCCTTGAATCTGCCCAAATTCCATGTTCCAATAGATTTTCCCCCACATTATTTTTCTTCTTGTTGTTTGAATTATATTATTTTCTGTAAACTGAAGATTCTGTTGCACACAACTTGATAAAATTCTACACTTCTGTATATCTTATTCTGTATTTCATCTGATTCATGCACTTCTGTCTCTGCCATTGATTCAGAGTTTGAAGCCACAATTCCAATTCATAATTTATGCTCTGTATACATGTATTCCAGTCAGGTGGAAGATTTTCCTTACTCCTGCAATTGCTTTTTAATTTATGGTCATCCAGTAGCAGAAATGATTCTTCATCCTGCTTTGAGGCTCCTAATTTGGAATGTCACCTTGCTTTGTGTAGTGAATGTGCATCCTTTTAGTTTGTTTGTGAGTGAATGAAAATTCCTACTTTATCCTTCAGGAGGATGTTTTCTAAATCCTCCTGATGTTATATATTACAGCATTCTTGTCAGTTATCACTGTTCAAAATATTTTCTGAATTGTCTTTGTTTTCTCTGGTTTTCTTTCTCATTATGAGTTAGCATGTAATGAATAATTATCTGAATAAATTCTGTCCATGAACAGCTCTTTCCAACACCACTGTTAGTATATGTTTAAACATGATTCAGACTTGCTCTTCGCAGTTTAACAACTTCTTAAAAAGGTGTTATAACGAGACACAATGTGAGTAAACCAGGCTGGATTTTGGACACATTAGTTGCCTTCTTTGTAAAATCATTTTCCAGCCACTCATCAGAAGCAGTTTTAGTAAAGAAACTTGTCTTGTTTTTCACCACATAGCAGAAAATACTTATTTTTGTTGTAATTGGCATTTTAGAAACATGTGGTCTTATTGGGCAAAATGAGGCTTGGTTGTCTTGCACCAAATGGAATTTAATTCTTAATCTTTTAATTGTTCAGGTTTGTTGTTCAGTGTTGAGTTCTTCTGCAGGGTGTTCTCAGTTTTTCCCTTCTGAAGTGGGTGTGACTTCCTTGGTTCCAACTTAGATTTAAGTTAGATTAATCAATGCTTCTTTGACCTGACCACAAGTGCATGGTACAAGGGGATTTTGTTGATGAGCAGAATCATTTTCCATTATCCTTCAGTAGCATAGTGTCATTTACTATAAAATATGGAAGGTGTGTTTGAATTTGTATTATAAACACTTCTCACTACAAAGTTGGAAGACCTGGTACTAAAAAGATTATTTGTGAATACATGGAAATTTAGTTTATGTAATAACCACTTTTTTAAGGAAATGACATCAAATATTTGCCTCTGCTGAGGAGTGTACTATTAAAACTGTGAAACTGCAATTATGATTCCAGAATTTTGCTGAAATAGGTTTTTATCCTAGGTGGCCTGATGGGACCTGTGAGGATGATTTCATCTGGGCACGAACTGACAACTGACTATGATGAGAAGACGCTCCACGAGTTGGGCTTTAAGGATATGCAGGTACTGGAGCATGGGAGCTGGGAGCAGTGGCCAGGGCTTGGCTGTTGAGTTCTGCACCTGCCTGGTGTGATCAGAGCATGGGGTGATGCCAGCTCAGCCTCCCCAGCCTCAGGGGCAGAACCTGGAGTGGGATGCCTTGGGAGGGCTGACCTGGAGCAGAGTTAAAGAATAAAGTGGGGATTTATTAAAAGGCCTTCATGAATACACCTTGGGCAGCACAAGAGCCCAGCCAGGGCTGCACCCAAAATGGGCACAAAATGGGCAACTGGTCACAAGGTCTGTCACTTTTATCAGTTCTGCTCCATTTGCATATTGGAGTTAATTGTCGAATTATGGCTTCAGGCCGTGAAGTCCCACCCTTCTTGTTTTTCTCTCTTCAGTCCACTCTTGTTTGTGCTCTTGGGCTGAGATTTGGATCATTTGTCCTTGGTCCCCAGCTAGAGATGGAATTGTTTTGTCTCCCTACTCTGTGAAGAGAGCTCACCATGCCCTAATATGAAGCTCAGAACTAAAAGCAGCACAGAATCTGAAAAATATAAAAGCTAAACCTGAGGGACCAAGTGCAGCTACCGTGAATGCCTTAAGTGAAAGCAAACCCAAACTTCATTTGTGGCAGTTGCTGCAAGTGCTGCACAGCAAATGTTTGACTACAAAACAAAAATTTGTCTTTATTTTACAATTACATTAGTTAAATTTAATCAATTTAAATTAATTAAATTAACTACATTAATTTAATTTGCAATTACAATTTTACAATTAATTTACAAAATTTTGAATTTTTAAATTCTGATCCTTGTGAAAACATTTCTTGCCATACAATTGTCTCTCTGCTCCTTGTGTGTGTGTGTTCCAGATGGTGTTTGTGTCCCTCGGTGCCCCCAGGAGAGAACGCAAAGGTGAAGGTGTGCAGCTCCCAGCTTCCTGCCTGCCTCCTCCTCAGAAGGACAACATTCCAATGCTTCTACTCCTGCAAGAACCTCATCTTACCACCCTGTTTGATTTGTTAGAGATGCTGGCCTCTTTTAAGCCTCCTTCTGGAGAAGTGGCTATGGAAGATAGTGAGGTAATTCAGAGTAATTTGATTAGAACAATTACATTTAAGTCTTATTTCATTGGATCTGGTTTTCCTGTGTAGCCTGTTTTCTGTCTGCTCTATTCAGTTGCTAGAGATGTTTATTGCCTACTTGTTCACATGGTAAAATCTTTATAATTCTCCTTTTTTCTTAGCAGTAATATTGTTCTGATACATTTGAATGTTCTAAATATTGTAGAAGCTATAAAAGCAATTCTTAAGAAACAATATTGATTTTTTAAGTAGACTTGGTGGCTCATAATGGGAATTGGCTTGAAGAAAGGTGTGTAAAGTTTTATTGCAAAAACCCAAGCTTCATCTTGTATGCTGTCATTAGCTTGAGGGAAATTAAATCATATATAGTACATTTGAACCTGTAATTTATTTATAAGTTTTATCTGCATTTGAATATTTCAAAATACGTGATATGATGTAAACATGATGTAACTTAGTTTCTTAAAGCAAGTTGAGACTTCAGCTATCATGTCCTAATTATGGATTTAGTTATTAGATAGGAAACAGCTTCTTAATTACAAATACATACATTTTTGGGCTTTGAAATGTCATTTTCTCAAGGAAGCTCACAGTAAGAATGATTATGTTTTTGTTTCTTAGAGTGCAAGGTGTGAAGAGCTCCATCTCCATGCAGAAAACTTATCCAGACGTGTCTGGGAACTGCTAATGCTCCTACCAACGTGCCCTAATATGCTGCAGGCATTCCAGAATATTTCTGATGAGCAGGTGAACCAATTTACAAGTTTATCTTTATTACACTTGAATTTTTTAGCATCCAGTGTTTTAGTTGAAATTTCCCCAGATAGGAATGTTACATAGTAAATATGCTAAGTGTGCTGAGACAAGAGTAAACCTAATAAATCTAAAACTAAACAGAGATGTCAGCTTAGCTCCCAAAGTTTGTTATTTTCAAAATTTATTTTATAAATTAAAAGAATAGTGAGTACTGATGATCACAATCTTTTTACTTGGATTGAAAGAGTAATTTAATTTCTTCAGCTGCAGCCTGGCTTTAACACTGTGGCTGTTTGTGGTAGTCAGATCTCTGTACTCTTCCCTCAGTTCCAGCATGGGTTGCTTGGAAGCACAGTTGATTTCTTGTCCTACAGATGAAAATACTATTCAGCCTCTTTAAAAGTGGTTGAAATTACATCCTAACAGATTTTAGGTATTACAGCTCTTTATGCACACATGCATCAAAATTTTGGTGGCAGTTACAGTGTGACATTTGCTTTCCTCTAGTGTAAAATTGTGTGTATTTTAGCATATAATAATGTTTCATTTTCATTATTCAGATTGTTAATCTTGTATAGAAATATGCTTGAAATGGTCTAATTTCAGATAACAAATGAAATTAAACCCCAAATAATTTGTCTGTGCCATTTGAAAAATCCTTTCCCTGAATTTTTAGATAGATGAGCATTGCATATAATTGTGCTAATTGTTTCCTATCCTTTTTTTTTTCATCTTTTAAGGGTAATGATGGCTTTAGCTGGAAGGACCTTCTGCGAATAAAAAGTGCCCATAAACTTTTGTATGCCCTGGAGATCATTGAAGCTTTGGGAAAGCCCAACAGGCGGATCAGGCGTGAATCTACGGTAATTTTCTTGCACAGAATATCTCTGTTTCTCTGAACCAAAGCATATATTGATGATTTATGTTGTAATATTACAGTTCTTTAGCTGTTTGTACAGATAATCTTGTTTCTCTTTAGGGAAGTTACAGTGATCTTTACCCAGACTCAGATGATTCAAGTGAAGATCAAATAGAAAACAGTAAAAACACGTGGAGTTGCAAGGTTTGTTTTTCCTACAGTATTCTGTGATACCTAGGACAGTTCTTCAAGAGAGTTATAAAATAAAAGCCCATTTTAAACATCATCTAGCCTAAAATCTTTTCTCTTAAATTTAGGGATAACATTTGCAAGTTACTCTGTGTTATCAGGCTTGTGAATTTTTCATAGCCATGTACAATTATTTCATTTGTTTTCATAAAATATCCAGCTGAATATTTATAATTTATTTTTTTATTTCTAAAGCTTAGGTTGGTATCTAACAGATCTTAGTGGTATTTCTGTATCTGCTTTTTTTTCTCATATTGGTTCCATAACATCCTTACAGTTTGTTGCTGCTGGAGGGCTCCAACAGTTACTGGAAATTTTCAATTCTGGAATCCTGGAGCCTAAGGAACAGGAATCATGGACTGTGGTAGGTGTTCACTCACCCTTTCTCTGCAGAAGAATGTTCCTGTTATTTGTAAAGACTTTTAATACTTTGAGCCTTTGTTACAGTTATTTTTCTGTTGTGAGATAGATTCACTCTCTGATTGAAACTGCCAGAGTCTATGTAGTAGCTTCTCTTTTTTAATATTTTATATTCCTGGAAGAGTTTATTTTAAAAAAGAAAGTATACATATGCTTCTGCTTTTTTATGTTTTAAAACTGCCCTTCCTGTTTTCCTATGGATTTTGGGGGGGGTTGTCCATTCTTAAAATTGTAGAATTTAAAATTGTAGCTCATGGAACCTTAGAGGGGAAAAAAAACTTGGGTTCCTTCCAAAAGAATGATTGCTACTGCATTGATATTACTGTAACAGATCAAACTTCTGTAAAGAAGTCAAAAGTAGCCAAACAAGAATGGAGTATTTATTTTTGCTCTTTTTTTTTCTGCTTATTTTAGGGAAGGTTGTTATTTGGAGATTTATTGTAGTCTGTGTTAAAAGCAGTAGTCTGTTAATTGTCTTTCCCTTCTTGAAGAGGCCAAGAAATACCATTTTCCTTGCTGTCAGTAAGACAATTAGCATAGTGGCTGTGGTGCCAATAAAGACACTTTTCAGTAATGAACATGTTATATAAGAATGACTAATAATCATGTGTATCATTATTATTCTATCATTAGTTGGATTAAATTCAAGTTACTTCTAGTTTTTTTATCCTTTATACCTCGCTGAGGTTTTTAGTTGCAAATTCCATAGCAGGCATTGAATTACATGTCAAAGAAACCCTTCAAAATTGAATACGTATTTTCCTTCCCCTTCCCAGTGGCAGCTGGACTGTCTTGCTTGCTTGCTGAAGCTGATCTGCCAGTTTGCAGTGGATCCCTCAGATCTGGATTTGGCTTACCACGATGTCTTTGCCTGGTCTGGGGTGGCAGAGAGCCACAGGAAAAGGACGTGGCCGGGCAAGTCCAGGAAGACGACGAGTGACCACGTCAAGGGCCTTCACATCCCTCGCCTGACAGAGGTAGGAGACACACAGAGGCCCTGTGAGCTTTTCTAAAGACTCCTTTTCTAAAAGAGTAAATGTCAAGCCCTTATTTTAGTAATAAAATCAAGTAGTGGAAAAGTTAGCAGTACTAATTGATAGCAGTGATATAATTGATCTGTTACTTGTCTCTAAAGAAGTATTTGAGTAGCTTTAAACCTGGCAACCAAAAGGTGTTGTGGTGATTGGTGAACACATTAATTGGGAATTCAGAATTCCAGTGCTTTGTCCCTGTTTTTCAGATTTTGTTTCCTAAATTGATCGGTCCTTTTTTACAGTAGCATATTTTTATTAACCTATGGTTATAACATGAGCTGCTCTTGTCCTCACTGAATCCATTTTGGATTCCTTCAGCAAACACTAAAATAACTTTATTGGGGATATCTGAGTGAGTAAACTTACATGCAGCTGTAAACCTTGCTGCCAGATCCCTGCATGCTGATTTCCTAAAGCAGGCCAAACACATGGAATATTTTGGCACCACTATAAATCAACTTTCTTGGGCACAGGACCAGCTGTGACTGCCAAAAAGTGCAGGTCTGAACTCTGAGCTGGAGCCAAACTTCCCCTTCGTTATACCTGGAAAGTCCTTAACTATTCTATAAATACCAGCCATTTTTGACAAAACAAATTTCTAAATCACCAGGGCTACTGTCATACCAAATTTATTACATTTTACCAATTTATTACAAACTTAGCAAATGTATTACATTTTTGAACATGTAAATGCTGCTGTCACTTTCTCTAACTGGTTTTAAATTTTTAGTTGTCGATTGATTAATATTCTCAATTGCCGTGGATTCGATATTTAAATATTTTAAGATTTTCTTCAGACTTGGATTTTAAAATTCTGTGTAGTGTGTCAGACTTGCTAAAGATGAATATTTTAAGAGAGTGGTTAGTCAATAAAGTGTTGATCACAGAGATAGGCAAAATTTAAGTGTCCAATGTCATTCTCAGCCCTGTCTCCTCAAATGTAAGGTTTCTAAAAGTCTGTGTGCAGTTTATGCTTTAAAAAAATATAAATTCATTTGTTTTTACTAAAAGGATTGAATAAATGGTTGATTTTCCTATTCAGTTGAATTGTCTTCCTTAGAGAATGAAATTTTAGCATCTAGCCCTAGTCAGTGAAACATGGGATTTTAGCTCTACTTTAATAAAACCAGTAAATTGTTAACTGTGAAGATGCTGTGATTTGCCTTTGGCTCTTCCTCCTCTGCACAGGTGGGTTTATTTAGATTCACACAGTGTGTATAATTGAAAAAACAGATCAAAAAGCTTGTTGTTATATTAATTTGTTTTTTTTTTTTTTTTTTCTTTCGTCTTCAATTTTTAAAGGTGTTTCTTGTACTTGTCCAGGGAACCAGTTTGATTCAGCGACTTATGTCAGTTGCTTATACATATGACAACTTGGCACCTAGGTACAATATCTTTTTATTTTTGTGATAAAGCTGATGGGTGTGCGCATTTTCATCGCTGCTTGACTTCACCACTCCAGGGCTCTTCCAGTGCTCCCCATTGGCAGCCACATCACAGATGGAGCTCCACAGGCTGTAGACTTGCTTTTCTTAGTCACCTCCTGCAGTGGCAGAGAGGAGAGGGGTGAGAACTCTGTGCTCAGGGTGGAAGGCATGGATGTATAAACTGTAAATTACATCAATATTCTCATGCCAAAATCCCTTCTTTGTTTTCTCCAGAGCATTCTCAATTTCAAGGCAGCGTCAAGGAGAAATTAAAATAAATTCATTTTCATGTTGCTTAGTTGTCTGTCAGTTTTGACTTATTTTTCCCATCCTGCTGATTCTGAAGGCAAAATCTGACCTATTGGAGATTTTGGTCCTGTTGCCTTTTTGTCCTGAGAAAAGCAATTCTGTGTAAGGCTGCATTGTGGCAGGCAGATTGATGCTGGGGAGGTCAGGTTTTGGCTACATTGGTGTTGTACAATTGATCCCAAGTGATGGATAGTTGTTTTACCATTTTTAAAAGATTGTTAAGGACATTCAGAACATTTCCAGTCTGCAAGTGTACTTACCTTTGACCTCTAGTTGAGTTGCAGAAATAATTTTTAAGTATATATGCTATATTTTTGGTTTCATAACCTTTTATTGTAATTAATACAGATGGAAGTAAATAAATATAAACATCTAAAGTTTGCAAATGTATATTCAGAGTGTGGTTTCTTGATGAAGAAAATTAGATTTCTTCTGTATGGGTCAGTTCTTAGCTCTCATATCTCTATTTTGGATAAAATAAAGGGGCTGTGGGTACTTCCCCTTGGCTTTTAATCTTGTAGTCAGTAAAGCTTTATGGGGGTGACTTGAAGGTTTTCGTAGTTTTATTATTGTTGCTAATTTTGAATACTGCAAGCAAGGAATCCTTTTAAGATGAATGATTTTCCAAGTGGTTACTTAAGAGTAAAACTGTGTTGTGCCTTGTGTGTACTTGTATTTCTGAGTGATAATCTGTACATTCTGTGATAAAATTCAAATGATTTTCTCTTCTTCCCATCAGGGTGTTGAAGGCTCAGTCTGATCACAGGTCAAGGCATGAAGGTCAGTGCTGCAAAACAGCCCTGTCAGGAACTAATAATAGGGATGGCAGATGGATGATCATTTATTATTTTGATTTATTCCACCATTAAAATGCTGGAAAATCGTTTTACTCCAAGGAAATAGCCATGGTTTCTGAGTGAAATCCAGTCTGGGTTTTTTCCCCAGTCTGGATTCACGGTGAAATCTGGTCGTGGTTATTCCCCAATCCACTTTCCAGGGGAAATCCAGTCCATGTTTCCACCCCCCTTCTGGATTTTCTGTGAAATCCAGTCCAGGTTTTCCTTCAGTCCTAATT
>WEZZ01018147.1:70656-81700 GCA_013400585.1 Chloropsis cyanopogon
AATCCAGTCTGGTTTTCCCTCAGTCCTAATTCCAGGAGGAATCCAGTCTGGTTTTCCCTCAGTCCTAATTCCAGGAGGAATCCAGTCTGGTTTTCCTTCAGTCCTAATTCCAGGAGGAATCCAGTCTGGTTTTCCTTCAGTCCTAATTCCAGATTTATTCTGGTCTGTGTTTTCTCCTAATTAAGTTTCCCAGGGAATTCTTGTCTGGGTTTTTCCTGCTCCTGTTTCTGGCTGAAATCTCATCCAGATTTTCCCAATCCACTTCCCAGGCTAAATCCCATCTAGATTTTCCCCCATTCCTGCTCCCACCCCTCATCCCCAGATTTTATCTAAGACTAGGAAGGGGCAAAATTCAGTTTTTATTTTGGGAGTGAAGCTGGGGCAGGGGTTGGAAGCATCTTCTGCTCAGTGAGTTTTTCCATGGGCAGCAGTTGCTTCCCTCTTGGCAAAATATTTCTTATTGGGCTTGTGGCAGAAATTCCACGTGACAATTTTCAGCTCAAGTTGCATCAATGAGGAGAACAGCAAATTCAGACAAATGCCTTTTTATCTTGCATTAATAACCAATGGCAGAGGTATCCAGACAGGATCCTATCAAAATGTAACATTTTGCAAAGAAGAAAATAGGAAATTCAGGAGGAAGTTAAGGAGAAGATGAGGGGGCTACCACTAATAAACTCTAGTTGCACCTGAAAAATTGAAATTGGACCTTATTCCAAGAGCAGCTTTCTTCATTCTGCCAAGAGGAAAAGCTTCATTGGCAAGCTGGGTGGGGTCCTATCTCATAAAAAGCTGTCCTGGACACTCTGTAATTGAGTGTTCAGGCTTTGTTTGCTGTGAACAAACCCCAGTAGATACTGGCCCCAGAAATTGCTGCCATTCATTTGCTAGGTCTGTGCTTGGGCTCTTGCTGTCTCCTAAATAATTAAAGATGAAGAATGGTTTCTCTGTTGATAATTCCTTTAAAAAATTGGATATTTGAAAGTGTAGTCCTTGAAAGCATGCTGGCCTTATTACCAGAGGAAAGGTGACACTGGGTGGAGTCTGAAGCACTGCAAAATACTCTTTCTGATTTCCTTACAAAGATGCTACCTAAGAATTTCCAAAGTTACTTGATTTTCCCAAAGTTACAGGATGATTGCAATGGAACTCTTTGTTTGAGACAACAGAAATTAGTACAAAATGGGCAATTTGTGTCAAGATGTGATGCAAAGCACCAGCTCTTGGGTTAGGAAGTAGGGATTTAGGAAAAGACTGTGCCCCTCACTGGTAATATTTAAATCTAATTGGGTGGTCATCATTAGTACAGTGGTCAGTATTTAATCAGCATATTGGTAAAACTCTGAGGTTTTTTGTATCCTAAGTGCCAAGAAAGATTTTGTCTTGCTTGTTATTGTGACTGAAATAAATGTCATTTTGGGCTGTGCAACCCCAAAAGCCTTTGCTGTTGCTTGCAGTGGGGTTTCTCTCCTCCTCTTTCAGTCACTCACTATTCCATGTGGCTCTTGGTGAGCTGGGCTCACTGCTGCTCCTTGGTGAAATCCAGCCTGGCTGACAGTGACCACCTGCAAGACTGGCTCAAGAAACTCACCCTTCTTATTCCAGAGGTATGGTCATGGGCAGCTGGGTGCATTCCTCATTAGTGGCATTAATTTTGGCTTGCCATTCAATTCAAGACATGTGTTTTCCTGCTAAAAGTGGCAAGATGTGCCTCAGTGGCTTGCAGTGCTGTGTGAGAAGTGATCACTGGAAGGTGGCACATCTGTGCTTGGTCCCAAACCAGGTTATCAACTCTCACCTTTCTCCTTGGCTTCTCTTTGAAAGTCATTTTTTCATTATTGTTACAATTTCTGGGTGATGCCACCTGACTTGAATTAGCTTAAATGTACTTCCCCCATTATGTTTTTACATTACTGGATTTGTTTACTATTTATTTTTCTACACTTGGAATCACAAAATGAGGCGAATGAGAATTTATACAAAAATCTGTGTCGTGGCCAAAGCTTGGCCTAGCTTTAAGCAATTTTTTCTCATGTAATAAAGCCTTAAAAATTGCATCAGTTATATTCACAGTAGAATTTTTTTGTATTTACTGGTGATTGCTTAAAGGTGCAGGGTGGACATGATGAGATAATTCTTATCTGCTGTTTTATTACTCAAGCACAGAAAAAGCTTACAAGCTGGCTTTATTTAAAATCCCTGGAAATGAGAGAGTGCAAACTTCCAAAGCTTGATTAGACTGTGGATATTTTTCTTAATAAAAGAAAGAAGAAAATAGTTTTTCTAGTGAAATTAAATTAATTAGTAGTTACAAATGAGTAAGGGTAGTAAATTCAGGATTCACATAGATTTCCTTGATTTGCCAGATGTGATATTTTCTATTCTAGTCACTGTAATTATTCCCATAGAAAATACATAACTCAAGCCACAGGGCACAGACAAATCATCTTTTTAAGTAGAATAGTATATTTTGCATTTTTCTGTGAGCAGTTTAAATGCACCTTAATTGTAATACCTGTTTTAGAAAGACACATTCAACCCTAATAACCTCATCAATGATATGAGAGGAATTTATGCACCTATGAAAGAAAAACAAGAGAGAAGAAAATCTTCCAAAGAATGTGTGTGATGATGTAATTTCATTTTTCTCCTAGACTGCAGTTCGCCACGAGTCTTGCAATGGTTTGTACAAACTATCTCTCTCTGGCCTGGATGGGGGAGACTCCATCAATCGCTCCTTTCTGCTCCTGGCTGCATCAACCTTGCTAAAATTTCTCCCTGATGCTCAAGCTCTGAAACCAATCAGGGTAAGAATTGAAGAACTGACAAGACTTTCTCAAAGATAAATTTAAAATATGCTTTTTTAATATAAAAACTAAACGTGGTAGCCCGCTGTTGTTGTGTCTGGCATACTGGTTCAGATACACAGAGATATGAAGGCTTCTGGTTTAGATGTTTCCAGAAACTCCAAAAGTGGTTAAACTGTGACACTGCAGTAATTTACAGATTAGGACAGCTTTTGTGAAGTGCTCTTGTTCTTAAATTTCAGTGTCTACATACACAGATATTTTAAAAAGAGTTAAATTAAAACCATCTACAGAAGATTTTGCAATATTTATCTCTTTTTCAGGGGAGTTTAAGATTAGAGATGTATTAACTAAATCAGCCCAAGTGTCTCATGTTTTGTCCAGTCTAATCCTTAATATTTTTGTGATTTGCAGTGGGTGGGATGAACTCCACACTCTTCTACAAATCTTTTACAGATCTGGCAGATCATCCTGACAATTTTTCAAGAAAATGAATAAACATTGCAGGAGGAAAATAGAGCACACACATTGTAAAATACATTGTTCTTATACATACCTTAGAGGCTTGAAGAAAGTAATACTCTTGGAACACAGTTACTGGCTTCACTGTGCTTTTTTAATGCAGTTATTTTGTCTTTTACTGTGGAACAAAAGCAATTTCTTTCCACAGATAGAGGATTATGAAGAGGAAACTGTGCTGCGACCTGGTTGTAAGGAGTATTTTTGGCTGCTGTGCAAACTGATTGATAACATTCATGTCAAAGATGCAAGTCAGGTAGGTTTGCCTTGCATTCATACCAGTGTTTGTTGCTTTTAATTTGTGCCTTCAGACATGTTTTCTGAAGATCTGATGGACTGCTGTGAGCAGCTCTTGGAGGGTTTCCATCTCCCAGTTTACTCTGATGTGTACTTAGTAGCTCTTGGAAGCTTCAGGTAGTGACTCTGTTGGATCAGGGAAGAGGGGATTGTTGTAACACACAAGGTGAACCTAGTTGAAGGTCACAGGTGTGGGAATACTGTAATTATCTGTGAGATTCACAGTTGATAATTCCAGTGTGTTCCAAGCAGGAGCTAATCAAGTATTTGATTAAAGCTGAAAGAGTTAAATGCAAACAGCCACTTAGCATAAGTTAGAAAGCTTACCTCAGAGCGTGCTTGAAGATGAGTTTTAATTAATAAAATTAATACTATTTCCTCCATAAGAAGTCCATAATTCTTTCCCATTTGTATTCCATTTTCTTTATTTTGAACCAGACAACCCTGCTGGATTTAGATGCACTGGCGAGACACCTTGCTGACTGCATTCGGAGGTGAGCTTTGCCCCCAGGAATTGCACTTGGAGTTTGCACTGTTTATTGTTAGTGGGGCAGAGCTGTGACATTCCTTCTCTCCCTGTGTGTGCATATCCAGCAGAGAAATCCTGGACCATCAGGATGGGAACATAGAGGATGATGGGCTCACAGGACTGCTTCGCCTTGCAACGAGTGTGATCAAACACAAACCACCTTTCAAATTTTCTCGGGAGGGCCAGGTGAGAAGGACACTGAGAAATCAAAACAGTACACTTCATGCAGTATAAATTGTGATTCAGAACTTGTATTCAAGTCTTTTTTACCACATTTTGATTGCAGGGCTCAGTATATGAAAGTATGTCATATTTCTAGCCTTAGAATGATGGACAAGCCCACACATATTCCTGTATTAACAAGTAGCACATACAGTTCCTTCCCTTTCTGTGTAATTCCAGGATATAATTCTTCCATCCCTGAAGTGTCATTTATTTTCATTTGTCTTAAATTTTTTAAATTTACTTATTTAATTGTCTTTAAATGTTTTTACTGTTGATCAGTGTTAACTGGTTTAAGTCCTTACCAACAGCTGATTTTGACCAGATCCTGGGCAGTCTGATCTAAAAGTAACATTTAACCTCTACACCTGTGCAGTGGCAGAGATCTGTTACAAGATTATTACATTCCACCTGTAAGGTACAAAAGTGGTGAGGCAGGGGAAGTTGCAAAAAAAACTTCTATTTTATTTTTGAGAACTGCATTGTCTTAAAAAATAGCAAATTGTGTGTAAAAACAACTTTAGATTGATGCTTTTTTCTGTAGACTCTACAGAACTTATTATTGGGCCTTTTCAGCTGAAAAGTAGCCCCTGGTGTCTAATGATGTTGTTTATATGCTGTCTGTTTATTCTGTTATCATAAAACAGCCCTGAAGGTAATTTGATTGTCCAAATGTGACATTGCTGACAGCATTTTAAAAGACTGCTTCTGTTGTTCTACTGGATAAGTGTATTTTACTTACAGAGAGCTTGCAGATTAAATTAGAGTAAGAATTCAATTCACAGAGTGCAGTGTGGAGGAGGATGTGGAAATTAAAATAGAGGTATGCAAAGGTCAGATTTATGTAGCTTGGATGTATGGAAAGCTTAAGAAAAGCTTGAGAAACTAGTCCTAAAAGTACTGAAAACCCATGTCTGGTTTGTCAAGTTATCAATCATAAAACCAATCATATTTTGTGATTCTTTTCCAATTGGCATGTTTCTCTTTAGACTGTAATATGGTTACAGTGCACTTTATGCTGTATAAATTGTGGAAATATGGGATTCAGAGCTTGTATTCAGGTCAGAAAGTTCTGCATGATAGAGGTCTGGAAAGTCTACAGAAGTTCCTAGAAAATTGTTAATCTATGATTTATCTTTTAAC
The DNA here is from genome assembly GCA_013400585.1 of Chloropsis cyanopogon. NCBI lineage: Eukaryota > Metazoa > Chordata > Aves > Passeriformes > Irenidae > Chloropsis > Chloropsis cyanopogon. The sequence continues at coordinate 76,174 of WEZZ01018147.1, forward strand.
AATATATTCAAGCTGCTAAAAGTGCCAATTGAACTGTCTTCCAGGAGTTTCTGAGGGACATCTTCAATCTGCTGTTCTTGCTGCCCAGTCTGAAGGACAGACAACAGCCAAAGTGCAAGTCCCACTCCTCCAGGGCTGCTGCTTACGACCTGCTGGTGGAAATGGTGAAGGGCTCTGTGGAGAACTACAGGCTGCTCCACAACTGGGTCATGGCACAGCACATGCAGTGTAAGAACCTCAGGCACAGCCAGCTTTGCAGTGTTTTGTGGCCACTACCACTGCTCTGGGAGTTCCACTTCATAGCTCTGCAGTTTATCCCCCATCACCTGGAGTAGTGTCACACAAGTGTTGGCACCTTTTGCTCACCTACCAAATTAAATCCCATAATAATTACTATGTCACCTGTTCTTAAATATTCTTATTTTAGAGTGTGTGGTCCTGTTAAATGACAGGTACACATGGGTAACACTGGATTTTAATTTCCCTTTTTCCTTCCTAACATGAACCATGGGATATTTATACATAAATACATAAACCAAAGTATAGAAACCACATGGAGGTACTGGAGTTATCCTGTCATGTTTTCAGAGCCTCTGGTATCATTGTAATTGATTTCAGTCTGTACCCAGATATCTGCAGTTTTGCTGTGCCTCTTGGCTTCTATGCTTCCTGCCTTTTGAAACCACAGTTCCTATGTATAATATGAAATCACCAAAATTTCAAGTTAGTTAATATTTTATCTTTGATTTGCAAATCTTCATTATGCATTTTTAGCTTGGTAGATTTCTTTTCACGTGCTCAGTTTAAATTTCTCTAACCTGAGGTTCTGTAATTTATTATAATCTGTGGAATTGATTTTAGTGCCTTACAATCCAGCAAGCAAAAGAGGAATCTGATCATAATAATGCTCTGTGTTGTTTTCTCTTACGCCTGGGGCCTTCCAAGGTCTCCTGTGCTCAGAAGAAATATTATGAAGAATATATTTTATGAAAATACTGGATATTTGTGTTTGCTATGAGCACATTATCTACTGCTGAGGTTGTCTCTGTCTCTCCAGGTGCAATCATTTGATTTTAACAATCAGCGTTTTTCCTCACTCCAAATCTCAGTGATTGCTCTGCCTTGACTTTTTCTGTAACATTTACCACAGTTGTTACTTTCTTCCAAACTCTCCTCCCTAGATTGATTGTTCATCCCAAGTTCTGCAGAGCCATCTGCTCTGTGCTCCTGCTCCATATCCATTATTTCTCTCTTGCATGAATGTTAATTTTATTACAACTGGCACAGTGCTCTTGTCTCTGTGATGTGCACCCAGCACAGGACTTGTGATACCTCATTTGTTTAAGGGCTTGTTATTCCATTCATGTGATCCAAAGATTATTCAAACTGGGCTTTTCCACTCTGTTATCCCTGTAATCTTACTTACTAGTCTTCAAAAATCTTCGTCTTAGGCCTATCCCTCCATCCTTCTTAGGAGAAACATTAAGGGAAATAATAGAAATTTCCATCCTGTCTTTAGTTTTCAATGTGTTTTCTTGGCAGGGAGGGCTCCCAGTTCATTCAGGTTGATCTTACTGAAGAGTGCATTTAGGTATCTTCAGTTATTCATAAAATTTCCTGCAGTGTTTTGGGGTTTTGCTTCTTTACAGACTGATAAAACCCTTCAGTTCAAAGAGTAGGTGCTTCACTTTCCAGCCAGTTTAAGGTCATGTCTGGTGTTACAATGGAGCAGGAGCATCATCAGAAGGTGGAATATAAAGAAATGCACGGTCATTCTGAGAGGAAAAACTTCAGCTTTAGTTTGCTTAAAATAGAATGTGAACATTGCAAGTTTGGTTTCAAGTTTCCCCATCTCTTCCTGAGAAAAAGCTGGTTTCTATAACAACCGTGAGGAATAAAAAAGACAGACATCAACAAGCCTCAAATTTGCCTTTCTAGTTAAGATCCATATGGAGAAGGAAAAATTTTATTACACAAATGAAGTCAGTCACTTAAAAAAATCCCAGGGTGGGGAACACAGGGTCATCCTGAGAAAGTCCTTGTCAAATTCCTGAATGCTCTTTGTCAGATGGAAGGAGGTGGAAGATCCTCCCAGCTGCTCTGTGAAGTACAGAGGAGTCAACTGATTGCTTTGCAATTACAGCTTGATGAGCTCTAGGCAGGCAGAGATGCTGAGTCCTTCCATCAGAAAGAGTGAATTAGGATGCTGTAATTTAGGGATTGCAGTTAAGGGAGGGAATTTTGGATTGTTCTGCCATGCTAATGACCTTCTTTAGGAGGTGAAACGTGCAGGGGAGCTTTGTTTCAACTGGCTGACCAGCCCAGGTAACCTGAGGTCACACCACTGAGATTTGTTGGAACAGGAGAATTAAAGCTCTTTTCTTCCCTCCTTGGAGCTTCAGGGCTAATACTTGTTTTGGTGCCAATGCCAAAATGAAGATTACAGCTATTATTTGTTGTGCAACAGAAAGTCTTGAGCGTCTGGTCTCTGAAGACGTGAGGATGCCAAATTGTTTCCTGAATTTCTGTCTGATAGCATGGATTGAGAAGAATCCTTAATGAGTCTTTCATCTGTGACAAAATTATTAAGGATTGAAAGTTGAAATCTAGAACCCCATGTAGCTTTTATGGATTGTAAAATAAATCCAAGACTATTTTGGGGGATTTTTTTTTCCCTCTTTATCTGAACATACACTTCAGCAGAGGTACTGAATTATTTGTGGGACACGCTGTGTTTTCAGAGAATGACATCTTTGGGGATGAACAGCCAAGCTGGATGCATTGCAGGGCTTTGTGTCCAACTTCTTGCATACCAAGGAAGATTGTCTAAGCTGGTTACCATCTTCCTGACTGGCAGATGAGAAGAACTTCCCCATTCTTCTGATTTCTTGGCAGCCATATCAGAGCAAGGCTCATGAAAGAGTCACTCAGCCCTGCCAAACTTGTCTGGTGCCTCCCTGTGTAAGAAATCCATCGCTGCATCTGGTATGAAATTCAGAGAACTAGAAGGCTTAGAGGAAAAGAAAAATGGCTTTTTCAGTCTGATTTACTTTGGAGAGCACAGTGAGCCCCTTGAAGCCCAGAGTGGTGTGGCAGGAAGGCTGCTGCTCTATCCATAGGTTTTAAAGATTTTCCTGAGGAATATATCATCCATTTTCCTAAATATCAGGCACAGTCTGGCTCGTGCCTGTAAATGCACAGTGCATAACCAGGTGACATTTTATTCATGTGAACATCAAGCTTTTCATTGTATTTCTCTTTTTGCAAATTGCACTTTGAATTGACTGTTTCCTGCCTGTGTGATTGCTGCTTTTCACAGCTTCCCATGCCCCTTACAAGTGGGATTATTGGCCCCATGATGATGTTCGTGCTGAGTGCAGGTTTGTGGGCTTAACCAACCTTGGAGCCACGTGTTACTTGGCCTCCACTATTCAGCAGCTGTACATGATCCCAGAGGCCAGACAAGCAATTTTCACTGCAAAGGTGAGTGTGGGGCTTGGATAGAAATTTACATTCAGAATCAGTGCAAATACTGAAAAAATACAGATTTCCTTCTGAGACTTAGATCAAGATAAAGAATATTTCTTCAGGATTAAGTCTGCTTTTTGTGTAGTTGAATGCTTTTGCTGGTGTCTGAAGTGAAGAGATTTTTTTTCTTAAATATTTCATGTGGTGGGTTCTTAAGTTAGCATTGAAATAAAATGTTCTGAAGTCATATTTCTGTTGCTTTCATCTAGCTTGATTCAGGTTTGGGTTTATGTGAGTTGTCTGTTGTTTCTTAACTGCTAATCTGTAATTTTGTTAACAAATGTTTTTTCATGGATGTTGATAAAGTCCCAGAGCACATTATGTCGTGCTACCAGAAGTACAGCAGGTCCTGTAAATGACCATACTTTGGTTAGCTTCCAGAAATGCAATATTCCCACTTTTATCTCTTTATTGTAAGAGAGAAAGTATCATTTTGGTCCCTGACATGAGCAGGGCAGATAGAACGTGTGAAACACCCTAATTGGCTTCATCATTTTCTGTTATTGTTCATTGCTGGTCACGTAACTTCTGGATTTGCCATTTATAAATGCAAATAAAAGCTAAATATGAGAAGCTGCTGGTCTGCACAGGAAATGCATTATGGGCTATTCAGAGCCCTCACAACATCTGTGAATTAAAAAAAATTATTCCAAAACCGCTAATACTTTGTAATACTTCCTTAAAAGCTCCTACCTGCAATAAATTTTTAGAAAGTAGAGGGGTTTTTTTTCCCTCAGGTTTAATGTTGACATGCCAAAAGAAGTGTAAAATATAAGTATAAAAATTCTAAATGTAAGATAATAAGACTGTGTGTTTGTGTACACAAATAATTTTTCTTAATGGCCCATAATAAAGTAATTGGGTTTTTATTTGCATGTTTTATCTTTTTAATGTATGTTTTTGGAAAGTAATAAGCAAAAAGATCAAGTCTTCTCTTATCAATTTCTGTTAGTATTCAGAAGATATGAAACACAAGACCACTCTACTGGAGCTCCAGAAGATGTTTACATACCTAATGGTAGGTGTGAAAAAGGGGATTTTAGAAAGTGTCCTATTTTAGAGATTCTTTGTGCATGGTTCAGGTGAATCAGTGAATCACAGAGGTGTTGGGGAGGTGGAGTTTCCCCTGTGATAAAATAAGATACATTCTTTTTATTCATTGCATTTTCCTTGCTCCAATATTTAAAGATTAATCCATTGAAATACAGCAACATTGTGAGATTCCGGGACCAAACAAAATTGAAGCAGTTCCCAGGTGCTCACTGCTGTTAAAACACTGAAACAATTCTGAAATAATGAAAAAAACCTGAGGAGAGTTGAGTGTCTTGACACTGGTTTTGTGTAAGAGGTTCACAACCGCTTTGAAGACAGATGGGGGGAAAAAATCTTGAGTTGTGATGCCTCCCATGAATCACAGAAATTATCAAATTAGGTGTTCACTTAAACAGAAAATAATACAGGAACACCAAGACTAACCATGATTTAAATCTTGAAGAAAGACTTTATTTCTAAAAAAGGCAATATTTACAGGAGGTTCTGTCTTGCTATATATCCTTAAAAGAGAACAGGGTGCATGAGTTCTGCATTCCCAGTGTGCAAGGCAGTGGAATGGGGATGTGTTCTAAAGAATTGCTTTATACTGCAGATTCTTTTCTCTGGCTGAACACATCCTGATGAAAACTAGATGTAAACATAGAGGAGTCTGAATGAGAATTGAGCACTTGGCAAGATTGAAGTCAGCAATGTCCAGAAATACATAAATACAAGCTGATGTTCTCACATTTTATTTTGTGTGTGAACAGATCTGCAGAAACTGCACATGTCACATCTTCAGCCAAGATACTTTATTTTAATGATTCATTTTATGAAGTATTTACTAAATATTTCAATACTTTTTCACTAATGATATTTTACTCACTGGTATCATGATAGTGGTTACCAATTAGTTAAAAACTGCTTTGCATTTCAGCAGAACCATTTCAACATTAAAGAAAGTATC
>WEZZ01018148.1:14739-26167 GCA_013400585.1 Chloropsis cyanopogon
CTTTTGTGCAGGAGATTCAGATTTCTGCAGAGGCTTAAGTTGCCAGCAATTCCAATTGCTGGAATTGAGTATGCTCCTTTTCCAGGTAGAACCCAAATATAATTGCTAGGTTTACAACAGTTTTAGACAAAACTATTATTCTTTTCCCTGGTCTTTGCAGGAGGAAGCAGCTATTTTTCAGTTTGATCTGTGCTCTAACTCTATTACTATCAAAAGTGGAAACCATAAAATACCTTGGGCTGACACTGGTTGTATTTTTGCTTTCGATCGAAATCCCAAAGACATGAGTTTCTTGTGGATATGTATTTAATATAAAACATTTTACACAACTTTAACACATTTTGCATTCAAAAACCCAGATATATGCATAATAAACAATTTTTAAAGCTGGAGTGTTCCTTTCCTCCACTGGGTGTCACCATAAGGCAACAACACTGGGACTGGAAATCTCAGTAAAAGGTTTCTTGGATCAGAGATTCTGTAATTATTCCAGAAGAATGCAATGAAATAATCGTATTTGCCAATTAACCATTGAAGAAATCCCCACCTAGCCCTAAGGTCCTCAGATGGATGCCTTTATACCACTGAATATCAGAACAGACCTGAAGGGGCTTACCAAATAAAACCCCAACCAAAATGAACAAAGGGCCCAACAACCTGTTTCTAAGAAAGGATGTAAGTGGATTTTAAGATTCCTTTCTGGTCTTAATGAAAGGAATCAAATGGAAGAACCTCTCTGAAAGACTGAAGTCTTCATTGAAGTATTTTATTTGGGAACAGAGGATGGGTTTCAAAAATTGCTAGAACTGTTGCTATAGCGAAGAGCATTTTACCTGACTCATTTTACCCAACTCAAAGTCATAATTAATCACAATTTCACCTATATAATATCAAAATTTGCATTAAAACATACACATCCAAGGTGAGAGCCATCTGTCATGGAGTGAAAACTTATGGGAGTCCTAGGTGACTCATACACAGAATTTACAGCATTACTCCCTTCACCTGGAACAGTTACAGCTGGATCTAATTGTCACCTAAATGGCCTGTGGCTATATCCCAGAAGAAAAAAAAAAAAATATTTGAAAAGAAGGCAGCCAATAACCATCTATTTTAATTTTTAAAGAATGTATTTTTCACAAACTGTATACTTAATAAAAAAATTAAAACCAATTCCTGTCTTCCCACCATTCCTGAAGTATTTACTTAATTAGTTTTTATTCTTATTCCTTTCTTCTGTTTTTGTTAATTTCCCCCCATGCAGTAATGCCTAATGGCATAATCAGAAGTCTAGACACTGGTTGGTTCTATTAGTTAATTTTTTTGTTATTCTGGATCCTATCAATAATTTCTCCAGTGTATGATATGAAAAAAACCTGAGAATTTTGGAAAACTTTCTCTACATTCAAATCCTGGCTAGACTGTAGTTACAAAACACAAAGAAAATGTTTGTGGTTTGATTCTTTGCTGAGTAATTTTGGTTAAATTATAAAATTCAGAAAGAGAAAAAAATTGATAAAAACATAAGCCTGGCCCTTCCATCCCACATTCTCAATCACTTTTTTTGGCTGTTTATGTTGAAGGTGAATGAACTGTAAAAGATTTTTAAGGCTACAAAACTGAAATGTACTTGGACACTCCAGATGTGCTCACATAGACTGATAGTAGACAACATTTATTTGCTGGTTACCAACCTTTGAATGGAAATTTAACACTTTCAGTGCAACTTCATATTTCCTTCAATCCACCAATCCTTTTTCTATGGGGCCCAGGTAGAATGTGTTATTTCTGGGAACAGGAGTTACTAATATTTTGTAAAAGCTGTTAAATTTTCACCTTGATGTGATCAAATGAAAAAAAAAAAAAAAAGGGAAGAAGAAAGAAGAAAAAAGAAAAGAAAAAAATAAAGAAAAAAAAAAGTAAAGAAACAAAATAGGTGATGCTGGAAATGCCAGTAACACCCAGTGGGTCAGGATTACTACCTGGAATATCTGAGACTGAATACCTGTTCTGAAATTGGTCCCCGTCCCCTCCAACCACCCCAACAAAGACCACAGCCTGCTCTGCTGGGGTTTTATATATACACTGGGCCTACGTTCTGAGGCTTTCACAAGCTGTTGTGGGTATCTGTCTTAGGGGATGGCCAAGCAGAAGTTCTGGTCTTGAGCATCAGTAACATGGTGCAGAAAAGATTCCACCTTCCTGGTGAAATCTCAGCTTTTCGGCTGAGAATTTGTTCATTAGTCATTTGCTGAAATAAACATAATTTCTCTTATTCTAATTAAAACTGTAAGTTAGGTCTTTTTTTTTCTCTCTACCAATGAAGAGCAAGGGTTGCCAGCTTGAGGTGATCCTTATAATTTCTTTGAAAGGATCCTGACCCGCTGCATGTACTTAACTCATAGAAGGGTATCAGATTACTCTGCTAAACAGACTTTGTAGTCGGGGTTGACCAAGATCAAGGGAAACACAAACAGCACAAACTGTACTTGAACAGTTCCTCTGAAAACAACCCAGCTTTTGGTTGGATTTGAGATCCAAATACTTTAGATTAAATGCACTGTTAGGGGTGTAATCAACTAGATTTCAGCTTAGAAGGCAGATCACTGCTGGAAATTTGTAAGCATTAGGACTTACAAAGCTACGAGTCTGGTGTTTCAGTTATCTGAAAATCCAGTGACCTTAAAAATACCATGCAATCCATACTAATAACAAGGAAACGGGAACACAAAGCTACAAATAACCCTAGACTAAAAAAGGATTATGAGAATTTTCTTTTGGTTAACATGAAGCCTGACCACGAATTTTATGTAAATTATGCTAGATGTTGCAAAACAAAGGGTAAAATTTAGGCTGCTACAGAGTAATACATTGCCATTACCAGGCTACTTGTTGGAACAATAAAATAAACCATTTCATTTTTCATTTTTTAAGTTATTCTGGTGCTTTTTCCTCCAATGAAAATATGTATACTGCTACTAGAAAAGAAATAAATACAGGGTTCAAGTCATGTTTGAGTTTTTTGTTAGACTTCAGTGAGAACTCACTCTTCAGAGTAAGGGGATAGAAGTGGTAAGGAAACTTTCCAGTCTGAGCATTCATGAGATTCTCTGCCAGTCACACTCCCAGAACCAGAGACTTTCACTGCTGGGAGCAAAGCCCCTCCACAGCTCCAGTGAGCCCACAGGTGCCCCACACACCCCACTCACAGTCAGACCAGGTCTCCTGAGCAGTTTAACCCCATGTTTCCCAGAGCAAAGTCTGAGATGTCTCATTCCATGCAACCATTTATTCAGCACAGTAACACAAAACCAACCTGGGCTGGTGCCTCCAAGGAGAAACCCCCAACAAAGTAACCCCTGAGCTTTTATACCCTCACAATCCACCCAGGCAAAAGTCTCGCTTTTCCTCTCGAGTCCTCGGCTCCTGCTGTGCCTCCCAGTGTCCATCCACCTGGGTGGCATCCTCTTCATGCCCTTCATGCCCAAAGTGTGAGAATTCACAGCTTCTTGTCGGGCTCACACCCCAAGCTCATCTGCATCTCAATCTGCAGCTTGCAAATAGGTGCACGACTACCACACCAGATGTATTCCTCAATAATCCTTCCTTTGTTTTAATTGAGCATTCCTGCTAATATACTAAAAGGAAAGAAACAAACATTCAAGGCATTTATCCCTTGCCCTTATATATAATGCTTTTTGCAAATAACAAATGCACCAATTTAAGCTAACAAGTGTATTCCTCAAGAGAAATCTCCATCAGCCCTCAGCTTCATATAGACACCAATGCACATGCTCTGTGCAAACAGCTTAGCATCAGTCTGGAATATCTTAATATCTCTGAGCAAAAGCTTGAAACTGCTTTTTGTAAGACTATTCAGGGTTCTGCCTTGAAAGCTCCTGCCAGTTTGTAAGAACAAATAAGACTACTAAGCATTCTTGATATAACAGAAAACTCTAGCTTCAATAGTCAGCTGTTGAAGAATTTAGGTTAATATACCATAAATAAATTTGTTTGAAAACAAATATAGAAAGATTTGCATCTTAAGTTTCATAGTAGACAACGGAGCTTAATTATTCCTTGCAAATTCTTTGATGCCAAAATCAGAAGGCAGTATCAGACATAAGAGTAATATGTCCCTTTTAGTAGTTAACAGATGCACTTATCAGTAATTATGTCTGATGCTAGGAGGTGGACAGAATTTATAGAATGATCAGGCATTTTATACAAGTGTAGCCAATGGGAATGTTTCTTGGCATTTCTGTGAAGATATATTGTAAGTTATCTGGCCTTTGTCCAAGTGTCAAACTGTTCCACAGGATTCTTGCCTTTGGCAAAGACAACAGCTGTGCTCCTTCTCTCACGGCTGCATTTCTGAACAGGAGAGGTGCAATTTCTTTTTCCTCATCTAGTTAATCAGAAAGCATGAGCTTCAGGTAAAGAGTTATGGCTCACTGCCCTAGGTAAAAACAGCCTGCCTACGCCTTACTTCTGTTTTCACATACTACGGCTGTCTGACGATAAGAGTCAAGGGAGTCCCCTCTGAAGATGCAAGTTCAGTGCTGCTAAATTTTGTAACCCTAGCTTCCTAACTTTGGGTAGTGATCTTTGCTTGATCATGGCTGGATGATGTGATGCAGTCACAGAAAGTTGTCTGCTTCCTGGTCATGCAACAGTGGTAAGAGGGTGTCCAGCCACAGGTGAGCAAATGTGCCAGCTGTTTCACTGCTGCTTTTCACTTCCCTTGCTCTTCCTTGTAAGCCACAGTTCCTTGTGGTCACATAAAGGCATATGTTATACAGTAATTTATTTTCTGAGCACCACTTGCAGCATGTTTGTTTCTACCCTCAGAAGTTTTCTCCTCTGTCTCATGAACGCAGTTGTTCCCACCTTGTCCTGAGCATATATGTCTTTTATCTTTTTGACCATAACCTTTCACTGCTCTTCAAGGCTAATCATATTGCACAGACAGTGAATATTCTGATCGATAATCCTCAAAGAAAGATGACTATAATGCTTTGGAGCCAAGCAACCCCAAGGTTTTGTCTTCAGTGTAACAGCTGCCAAAATTTAGATGGTGTGGATAGCTAAGGAAATTAATATCAGGTGTTTGGGGCCTTCTAACAAAATAATGTAGATGTGGCCTTCACAGGCCTGCCAAACCACATATCTTCAGCAAGTTTCCTTCATGTGAACCATGTCAAAAATACTTTCAGATAAAATACAATGAAAACAATTGACCGTGATATAAAAGGCTCCAAGAGAGGTCATATCCCAAATATTTGTACCATGCTGTTAGGCTGAAAGCAAACTGGTCAAAGAGTTTTCAATCAGAAAATGAAAACTTTGTTTAGCTATAAATTTCTTAGTAGCTGTTTGCCACATGATTGGAAAGAGATAAAAGCACACTCAATGAGGGGTAACAGAACACCTTGTTCAGCTGTTCACTCACTCCTCTTTTTCTCTAATGTTTTTGATTTTGCAAGACATTTATGTCCATGGGTCAATGTTTTGCTGAGCTGAAACCTATACTTATAATGACATCACACTTCACAATGAAATGTCCTGTAAAACAAAGTAGTTTCATCTATTTGCTGGACTCTGGCTCAGAGGGTAGCTCCACAGTCTCTCACCAAGATTATTACTTAGATATACATTTACAATCACTGTCATCATTGAGACCAAGAGGAAAATAATAACTTTATATGCACATGAGTTTACACTCAAAGTGCTAGAAGTGTAGGCAGCTTTTACAGCTAGGTAAAAACTCAGAGGTGCTCCGATAAAACAAAAGGGCTCCTCATGCTTGGAAAACTATCCAGATTACTTTGAGTTACTGTCTGTAAAATGCACATTCCAATTTCAGGCCACTGTTTTTAAAGCTGGCACATAAATGTTGACTCATAGAGGACCTGATGTCCTCCTAAGAGCCGTGCCTGCTGGCACGGCCCTGGCAGTCCATGCCAACGGATGTGACCGGGTCTGTCACTGCGGGGCTGGGCTGGGCTGGGCTGGGCCGTCCTGGGCTGGGCGGGGCTCTGCCGGGCTTTGCTCGCCATCTAGCGAGCCACCAAGAGCGGGTTCACACAGGCTGTGGTCTAAAAAAATGATAAGCCTTTTAAAAATATCTAAGGAAATCCTTTATTTTCTGCAGAAAAGGAAAGCTTCTTTATGGAAAGTTAATCCTTGTTTTTATTTCTGCCAACAAAAAGCTCCTAATGTCTTAAGGCTACAGAATATAGGGATCAATTGGCACAGTTCAATTTCAACAAAGGTTTGGCAGACTGCTATTATACATTTAATCATGTACTACAAAAATTAAAAGTGCTTTTTCAAAGAGTAATTATGTCCTCTTAAAGAGTTATCTTTTGAAGAGAAGAAGAGTGGATTTTATTTTCAGAAAAGCCACCACTGCTGTATCTGACCTGATCCAGTGATCTATTTACATGAAAGTAACAAGGCAGATTAAAGTAATGTCCTGTATGTTTAATGTGATCACTGCTTTCTTTCACTATGGTAACATAAGCTCCAATTTTCCTGTGTAATGTGCTTTGCTGTATTGGATGCTATCTGCAAGATGGTATCTAAATCCATCTCTCTGCTTTTCCTCTCCTGCCTATCTGTGTTGCTCTTATGACATTTCCCTTAGTAAGTTCTCGGAATCTTTCTCTTACTCTTGTATGTGTGCTACCTTCCACGTCACCATTATCACTCCTTGAAAATCTATACCAGTTAAAACAATATCCCCTTGGGAACTCTCTCAGTAAGGAATCAATTATTTGAAACAAAGCAATGCCAATCAGCCTTGAGACTGCCCAACTGCAATTACTGGTACACTTAGTATTCTCTCTCAAAAGGCATATATTACTTTCAAAAGTAGGTAGTCTTCTAAATGTAAAAAGTCTCCCAAATCAAAATAAACCGACCAAACAGAAACAAACAAAAAAACCCCAAAAAAACCGAAAAAACCAAAAAAAACAAAACTAAAAAAAACCAACCACACCCCCCCCCAAAAAAAACCCAAAAAACACGAAAAAAACAAAAAAACAAAACTAAAAAAAACCAACCACACCCCCCCCCAAAAAAAACCCAAAAAACACGAAAAAAACAAAAAAACAAAACTAAAAAAAACCAACCACACCCCCCCCCAAAAAAAACCCAAAAAACAAAAAACAAAAACAAAACAACAACAAAAAAAACACCAAACTGGGAAAAATATAGCCTCAGATTTATTTATATCTTTTGTTTCATTTAGGACAAGCCCAAATCTTTTTAAAACACACACCAGTGGTGAGCCTTGTTGTTGTCAGTGCTTTATTTTAAGCATTAAAAATGAGAAGGGATTACAGACAAGATCTCATGATATGAATCTAGGAGTACCTGACAAACAAACATGTCCTGATTGTCACATATACAGTATGCACAGATGTCTAATTTACATGAAAGGATTTAGGTGAATACTTCCAGGATAATTTTCAAGTTCCTGTATTGGCGCAAAAGGTAAAACACAGTAGTTTTTCTTAGTGGAGGTTTTAATTTAAAACAAATGAACTTGGGTTATCACATTTGTACTGAAACCTTAGCTTCAGAATTTCCTTAGCTTTGGAGGTACTCTTTTTACTGAAAATAGACTTTGATTCTCTCAGGAATTTAGCTGTACCTTGAAGGAGTCTCAGTTGGTCTGGGTGTCCATGCATATCAAGGAACCAAGAATTAGGACAGTAGCTCAGCTTTTGACATTCATGTTTTTATTATAGGCAAACTCTCTTCAATTTCTACACCTTTACAGAAAAGGAATTTTCCTGATGGGTGCGATTCAACAAACAATGCAGCTTTTCACTAGGAAATTTTTCAAAGCCATGTTGTGGGTAAAAATACATTTCTAGCTTCTATCTCTGCATAAAGACCTCCAAACAATAAATACATGTTCACCATAGAATATAATCTGTATGTCATTCATATAGAATTAGTCTATGGCTGAATTTTCTGTAAATATATTCTTATACACCTGTAGAAAATTTTGGCTATTTGTCTTTTTCTCTGAATATCTGAAGACATTTTTAGATGGATGTATCAGATTGTATCAGCTGCGCTGTTTAATGAGTGGCCTATATAGTTTTCAGGCATCTTTTATTCACAAAAATGGAAACCAGAAAGCAAAAATTCTCTGTAAAATAGAAAAATTACTAATCTTGTAAGTTGCAAACAAAAAACCCCCTAATTTTATACATAATTTGGAACATCTTATTTTAGTCAGCATTTCTTTTGTGCCCTTAAAAGTGGGCTAGTAAATGTAATGTTACAAGTTCTGTAAGGGTAATGGCTTCATAATACCAGGCCATATAGTTATAAGTAAAGGAAATTGGAAATTTTCTCTTTGAGACCTGGACAAACAAAGCATGGTTTGTCTGCACTTTGATCGAATTTAGCAGCTCTAACTCTCAAAGAATCACACAGAGAGAGCTAAGCAAAGGTGTTGGACTTTTAATGTACTTCCACCAGACCTAAATGCATTCCCTCACACATTCTTTTAATGTGACTAGACATTGATTCACTGGTTCATTGATATCCATCCTTTTAAAACTATGTGTGCTTACAACTCTCCTCTTTTTTTTTAGCCTCTTCTGCTCATATTTTATACTTACTAGGCCTAATACCTGTAAAAACTTTAAGGGCTTCTGGATGTTAGTATAGCAATACAAAAAGGACAGAGGAATTCTCCTATTAAAGCCAGATACAAATCTAAGACTGATAAAAAACCCAGACAAGTTGATTAAAATATTTAGAACAGTTTTCCAAAATTTAGACTCTGAGATTAGATTCTCAATCCTGATCACTGAAATCAATCTAAATCAACCAGTACAAAATTAAAGACTGCAATGAACAGTCATTACAGTGTCCTGGACAATATTAGAGTGGCTTGATTAATTTTTCTTTTAGTTTCTCTTGTACAGTCTGATGAGGTCAATAAATTGAGGTGAGATTATACTTTGCCCTTGATGAGATGTACACATTTTACCATTGGGCTCAATGTGTGCCCTCTTGTATAACTTCTTATACAGAAGTTGTGTGTACATAGGAAGGAATGCAATACAGTAGGAGTGAGTCTGAGATGCATTTTGGGGGTATATATTTCAGATTAGCTCTAAATTAGTCCTAGACCAGTAGACTATAAAGTTATTAATAATATAAGCCCATTAGATGTGGTATTTCATTTAATATGTAAAGAATCCACTGATCACATTGAGAACTCTTCAGGATGTTAGCCCAAGGCACATCAGGCAGCAAAATCCAGGAGATTCCCTATTGCAAAACAGTGGTCGTAACGAGAATGTTAATATCCTCAGAAACCTCCCAAGACATTCCAGTTAGTTCATATTATGAGTGTATAAGGAATGTGTACTGATTTCATAACTACTTGCAATGGAAAATACTGATGCTGTTATGCAGTGTTAGCCTTTACCTAATTTCTTACTAGAAAATTCTGGACTTCCATGCTAGTATGCTGGTGATGAAAATAACATTCCCAAAAAGATTTTGTTGAGCAGGACCCAAACAGCGAACTGTATAAAAATTAGGGAAAAAAAAATTCTGCAGCAAAGAGGGGATTCTGCAAGTGCCGCTCAACCATTAATTTTTTTAGGCATATTGTCATTGTATACCTTCCAAAAATGCATGGCTTGTGTTTTAACTAGAACAGATTCATTACAGTCCTTAATAAAATCTTCTATGTTAACCAGGTGCGGTAAACAGGACCTAAGAATCTTATTTGGAAGAATACTTTTCGAATCTACCCAATAATGTAAAAATTTTTGATTTTATTTAAATTTTACAAAGTTTCAAATAAGCAAAAAACCCTAGACTTCAATAAGATTTACATCTTCATTTTTAAAATGTTCAGTTCCGAGATTTCATTTTTTATTTTGAAGCATGCAAATAGTACATTTTGTTTTCCCTTTTCAAAGGTGTTTTTGTGTCCTTTCCTCCAAACCCACTCATGGCATCTCTACATTCTGTGTTACAAAACGCAGTTTAGAGTATCTGTGTCAGATCGGTGGCCTTTTTATCCAAGGATTAAATTCTTTAAAGGAAATGCAGAAACAATCTATGAATTTTGCATCTGTTACCCAATTGGCAAGATGTATAAGAATGTTTCACTTGCTGCCTTGAAGACAGGCTGTTTTTCCTCTCGTACACCCAGCAATAAGGTGAGGAAATATCATGCTGACAGAGCTTGAGGGAAGAAGTAAATGAGCATTGCTCTCAAATTCATCTTTGGCAGCAGAGTAAGCAGCTATAATCTAATGGCATCTTGTGTAAGTGAGTTTCCAAGATGTCATTTTTAAGGATCATTTTCCTGTTCTAAAACACATATAATAAATAAAAATTTTAGGAAAAAACCCCTAGTTTTATGCATAACTCTTATGGTTTCTCTGACAAAATATTTTTTCCTTACTTTTTCTCCTTTTGGAAACATATTTAAAACTCATACCTGTCATAAATGATCTTTGTGAAAGGCATAGGATGTGAATATTTCCCCCATAATTTCTTATAATATAGCCACTTGCAAAACTTGTAAAATGGAAAAATCACTTTTTTATTTCCCTTTTTCTAAGTTTTTTCCTTAGACAAACAACACTCATTATAGCTAGTGCTGAAAATTATAAAATACTGTGATACCAGAAAGTGTGTTAGCTCCTAATCATAGAGCACAAAACAGTCCTTATCTGTGGTGATCTTTTTCATGGTAATTTGTATAGAATGCAGAGTGCTACACAAATGTACTTGTTATAAGCTTTGTTAGTTTTTCAGTAACAAAGTGTTGAAAATTAATTTAAAAACTGTTTTCAGACATGATTATTATTTTAAACACTTTTAAAACATTGAAATTTGTACTAATAACATTGATATGTGGCTTTTTGAGATATGTGAGAGGATGTGGTAACACAATAATTTGTGGATTCACGCCTTTACCTTCTCTTTGTCTAAGGCTGGGAATAGAAATTACATTGATTAGCAAAATAATTCTGAGAGCTTTCACCTTGTTTTTGTTGCTAAGGCAACCATTTCCTTGGCATCAATGCATCCAGCAGGTCTGTCTTTCCTGTGAGCCCAAACAGAGGCAGCATTGTGGAATGGCATGAGGGGGGCAAAAAACCACAGAGATAAATAATGAGAAAAAGATCAACAAAAGTAGCTGAAAGTTAATACAGGGGTGTTGCCTAGTTGAATTGAATTAAGTCTTGTTTCTGTGAGGGTCAGTTACGGCGCTCTGTGTACAGGTAAGTATTTAAGGCTCCAACAAAGCTACAGCTAAAAGCCAAAGAAGAACAGAAATCTCCAAACAAGAAAGCCCCAGATCCTTGCCCCTGCCCGGGCCACTGCCCCACTCCCCCTGAGGAAAAAAAAACAAAAGCAGCCACCAAAA
>WEZZ01018149.1:565-36783 GCA_013400585.1 Chloropsis cyanopogon
AAAATATAAATATATTTAAATATATTATATATATATGTGTATAAAGCTATACAGAGACAGGATGTTTTGCAAATAGAATGGCAGTGGCATGCAATGGCAGCAATATAACTGCATCTCTTAGGCATACTGTGCAAGCAGCCTCTGAGAACACATGGTTTGTTTCAAGTAAAAGTGCTGTTATCTTTGAAGGTACCACTGTCCTATATCCTTGTGGATTTTTTTTCCTGCTGGGCTGTGGTCAGAATTCTGCCCAGGGTTCTTGACAAAATCTTAGTAAATCTTCAGTAAATGGTTTCATTAAGCCTTTCATATTTCAGATCTGTTCCTTAGAGTTTTCTGGTACTGTTCTTTTTTCAGGCTTATTCCTTTATGTGAATTTTACTGACTTTTCTGTAGATCAAATGATTTCCTGTAGTTTTTTGGTTATTCTGTTCTCCCATTTGAGGAGCCCAGTAATTCCCTCTGTTATTCCATATACCGGATCAAGCAGTCTTTTTTAACCTACCTTGGCTTTCAGCACCTTCCAGCTTCTTATGGCTGGCTCCTTTTATAGCATTGCAGTAGACCTGTTTTAGCCAGACATGCTGCTGTCAGTTTAGGGTGGGACCTGGAATGTCAAAAAACCAACCTCCCTACCTGGAAAAACACCAAAACTTTCCACCTATTACTCTGCAGCAAGCACCCACTCATGGCATCCTTCACTTCGTAATCTTTTTTACCACTGTAAGCAGCTATGCTTCAGTCATTAATGTGTTCAGCAGCCTTCCAGAGCAGCTGAGCATGTTCTCTTACAGATTTATCAGACAGAATTACTACCATAATGGAGTGGAAAGGAAAAAGTGGATCTAAAGAGTCTGCTGGGACTATAGAAAAGAGAGGGGAAGAAGCATTAAGCAATTAAGTAAAGTGTGTGAGGAGAATAAAAGGTTTTTGCTTGGGCAGAACCACGTAAGAGCTCTGTGATTGAGGCAGGATGGAGTCAGGCTATCCAGACTTCATTATTCCTGCTGTTTTTTAACTCAAGAATTCCAATAGATTAGGCAGGATTATGTAATTGTGAGGGAAGCGGTTGTGTCTGCAACAAATACTCTCTCATTTGTGGGAGAAGCATTGCAGATATATAACCTGTGTGCCGAGGAATTTGAAGGGAGAGCAACTCAGTCCAGAAATTTGTCATCTTCCCAAGGTGAATTTTTTAGCCTGCTTTTGGGCCTATTTCTTGGTAAATGGTGTTTGAGAGGCAAACTCTTGATTTGTGGTGCCAGGTGCAAGCAAGTTTGCTAGTGTGAGTGGTGGGTACCTAAAGGAAGAAAACTGAAGGGAAAATCCCTCAGGAAGCCTTTTTTGAGGTGACCTTTGCTGCTGGTCACACTGGTAACTTCTGGGATGGTGTTTTTTTTTACTTTGTAGGCCTTTTAGGAAGGTGGGACAGGAGCAGGAATCCATGTGGCATGATGCTATAGTAATGGGCTTTGGCACAGCTCTTTCATGTTGCATTACTGAGCAAGAGAGGGACAGAAAAGGCATCTAAATGAACTAACAGCAAAATTTTTCCTCAAAGACTGGGGAGACAAGTAAAAAGCATGACAGAAGCAAATGAACTTAAAGTTGCAATAAACTTTAAGGTGCTGTGGACTTCTGAAGAATGTTTATTTGCTTTGTTTCTAAAGATGCCAGTGTGTGGTGATGTGCATTTGAATCTTCTTGCATGTAAACACATATATCTGCTAGTGGCATAATGCATCAAATCTGATCTTCTGTTCTATCTGGGAAGTAAGACAATCAGAAAATTCAGTCAAGCAGCAAAATAGTGAAGTGAGCTGAAATTCCATTTATGACTCTGATGGAAGAACTACAGAGGAAGGAGGAAGAAGGTTTGAGAATTAACCTTTTTTAATGTATGGTACCCTATGAAAATGAAGACATAGTACACACCACAAATTAATTATATGTATATGTCGGTCTGGCCTTGTGGGAGGCCAGGTCACCCCACAAAAGTCCTTTTCTGCTCCTGCCCTTACCAAAGAACGAAGCTGAAATCTGTCTTCTCCTGTTCAAGGTTGTTTATTATTTCTTATCACAAACATTTTCTTTCTGAGCCACAGAGGTCTGTTCAGCAGCTCAGATTCTGGTCAACTCCCGCCTATGGGGAGGTGTCTGAGTTCTTATAGTAAAAATTACGTACACTAAGTTTACAATAACTTTCCAATGCCCATCACCAATGTGAAAACACTTGTGACCACCTTGTACCTATCAGAATGTGTCCCCGTCACCACAGAAGATGGAGGGACAGAAGGAGAAGAAAGAAGAACAGGGCACGCCCAGGTTCCTCCATCTTGCCTCCTGAACCCCCATTCTAAAACCCTAAAAATCTATTTTTTCACCCTGTGCTCAGTTAACTATCATTCTGCTTAAACTCTTGTGGCTTGCAAATCCTCAGATATTGATGGCAATTTTTTCCAAGGGCTAAAATCAAAGGCAGTGGTGTTTTTCCCACCATTCCAAGGTTTCTGTGGACCCAGGACAGCCAGAGGGACGTCCTGGGTTCCCACATGTACATTTCTTCATATATAGTTAATTGTTTTAGTCCAGTCAAATGTACTTTGATGGATTGTACCTAAACTATTTTAGCCGTTTGACTCTTAGAGTTCTGTGTGAGGTATTTGGATTTGCCAAAAATCACAGCAGACCATGTGATATATCAACGCTGAAGCTCCTTGTGGTGCACATGTGGATATTTAGATGTCAGTGAGTCCGTTCCAGAAGGGTTCTCTTTACCTCCATCTCGTGTCCCATGCACGTTGCATGTTGTGTGGCATCACAGTGTTTGTGGAAAGTACCTTAATTGCCATGATTGCACAGCACCATTCTAAGAGCATCAAGACGCTAATGTATAGTACAACTAGAATTATCAGTCGGTTCTTCATCTAATAGGAGGGCTTTGCTCATCCCAAATAATTGCCTTTTGTAGCTTAGAATAGTGGAGGTGTTTTGCTTGAGAGTCATTGTATCAGAGTGTATTTTTTGCTATGTGTGATGGGTTGATACTATGCCTGCTAAGGAACAGAACAATCGCACTCCCCCCCTCCCACCCCCGCAATTATAGTTATGGAGAAAAATTTCTTGGTACTTTAGGGATGAAGGGAAAATATTGAGATCAGTGTTGGTTTTGTGTCACTGGCGTTTCATAAAGAAAAATGCAAGACACGCTTTTATGGTGCAAAGAAGAAAAGAATTGATCCCGGTTTATTTAGCATATCTCTTTTTGTAGCGTATTTAAAGAACATCCCCTGTCTATCCCCAGATGGTAACAAGTTGTTACCCTGTATTTATTGATCACTCAAACCCCTGGTGTGTACGTGCAGAAAAAGTTGTTTGTGAGAGATAGTTTTCATTTTTCTATCTTATCTAACAGTGTAAAAAGAGTTTATACAGGTTGCTACTGTTTATCACAGTCCTAGAGTTCTTTCTTGGGGAAAGCAGGTTGTTTTCCACAATTTTAGAGTTTTTCTCAAAGAAAACAAGTTGTTTTTCACTTCTGTAGAACTCTGTTCTCACTAAGAGCTCTCGGCTTTCTCATGGCTTCTGTCGCTCAAGTCAGGATTCAGTTTGTAGGCCTTTGGCCTGCTGTTCCACCACCACAGTTTTGGCCAAGCCTCTGGAAGACAGAAGAGTTGCAGCTATTCCCAGTTCATGCACCAGAGGAGGATGCACAGGTCATGCTGTCACTTCTGCTCCTACCCTTCAAATTCGGGTCTGCATTGCTGTCTGTCTGCAGTGCTGTGGGTCTCTAACTGAAGTTCATGTTACAGGCTACAGATAAAATGAGGGAGTAGGAACAGTTTTGCTACTGAGCTGTTTTTGGAGGCAGTGTTATGGGCAGGAGTTAAGCCTTTTCTTATCAGAAAACTATAGATGTTTCAGACTGCTGGGGCACAGACACACTTGATCAGCACTACCTTGCATTCATGTTGGCTGATAGATGGGTTTTAGGGAGAGGCCTGTAACGTCCATTTAAAGTTAAATTTGAAATTGAAGAACTCTACAAATTCCTTGTTTACTATAGGCTGTTAAAGTCCTTCAAACTAGAATGAAGATCTTTAACCGTATGGCTTAACATGCGTCATGCCCAAGTTCAGAGGACAGCCATGCCGGGGGCTGGAGCAGGCATCCACCCAGGGGTGGATGGAAGGCATCCATCCCTGCCAGGGGCCAGGCACAGCATCAAACTCTCCTTCAAACCACAATTGGACTGGCACAGCCTTGTCTCTTCATCTGTAGGTACCAAGTCTAATACAGTGAAGAGCACTATGACTGGTTCGTTTTATTGCTAGATAATTGTGCTTACTAAACCATTCTACTGAAAAATTTTTAAAGTATCTAGGTGCTTTGCATCTTCTCTGCTTTTCTGGACTTCTGAAGAAAAGAAAAAACATTTTCAAGAAGGCATTGTTTCCTTGAACTTCTGGCCAGTGCATTTGGCTTGCTCTCATGCAGACTGCAGCTTACTTTTAATCACCAATGTTATAAATGAGAAAACATAAAGATTTAAGTAAACATCATACTTAATAAAAATTCCTAAAGCTACATATCTGCTTAAAAAGATGTAATGCTGTATGCATAACAAAATATGTTCTAAAGAACTGTGGCTGTGTGAGCACAAGAGCTGGCAAAGGTGTGGGAGCTGGGGAGCAGGGCAGAGCAAAGCCCCAGGGCAGCAGCACAGGAAAGGGGTTGATCTGTTCCTTGGTGCATCATGCCAAGTGTGGTATGGCTCTGGATAATCTATACAAAGTCACAGGGAAGTGACATATTTCTCTGAATGTTCTCAAATATGTACTGTGCATGAACTTGAGCTTGTAAATTTGTTTTAGCAAGGCCTTTGTTCTCATTGGTGACATGCAAATGAAGCCTTGAGCCCCTGATTCTCAGCATGTGCACTGCCTCTTCATGCAAAATTTAGCACAGGCTTTGTTTGAAAGTACTTCTCTGAACATGCTTACTTGTTGTTTTGGAGCCCAGCCATCTGCTAGCAGGTGTTTGGTTTTATCATGGATTTTCTTTTAGTACCTTTATCATCTTATCTTTGCTTTCTTTCTCTTCAGTGTTGGTGAGATCTTCACATTTCATCTCGTTTATGGAGTGGCTGGAAAATCTGCTGATCAGGACCATGTCTCACAAAGTGCTCTTATTTTGCACTACTTTGCCTTGATACCCTCCATTACACAGATAGGGCAATCATCTTGTTAGGAGCATGCCTACTTGCTGAGTCTTCTTCTTCCTACAGAAGATGTTGGAGGTTAGGATTTTTTCCTTTCTTTTTTTCTTTCAGGGAATTTTTCTCCCTTTTATTGCCTGAGAGATGGCAACAACGGGTACTTAAGAGACAGAAGATGTGGCCACAGGGGAGAAGATGCAGTTGGTTGCAGTCTCTTAGCTGGGGAGTGAGCTTGGTAGCTGGGGGGTTTTCTCTTGGGAAGTGCAGAGACACCGCAAGACTTGGCTGGGGGTCAGGGGTTGGGCTCAGCCCCTGTTTGACTCTCAGGACTGGAGTGCAGACAGTTGTGGTTTTGGTGATGGACTGCTGCTGCCCAGGGCATTTGCTGCCACTGTGGAGTTTTTGTCTTTCACTGTTTCTTCTGGGTGAGCCTTTCCTCGCAAGAGCAGCTGTTGAACTGGGACCTTTTCAACACCCGGCCTCACTGGGAAGGGTGGGTTAGACTCCCTTCCCTTCTCTGGAGGAAGCATCTCCTAGCTGCTTGCAGAAGCCTGTGCCATTGCCCAGCTCTGCTCCTTCCTGCTGCTGCTTTGGGCTTTCTGCTACACTTTAACTCGACACCCCATGTCCTCCCAGAGCCCTGCAGCTCCTGTCACAGCTTTGGAGTCTCTTCTACGCTTTGTTTTGCCACCCTGGGTGCACTCAGCTCTGCTGTTCCAGCCTGCTGCTCCGAGGTTCCTGCTATAGTCCATTTTGCCACCCGGAGTGGCCCTCAGAGGCTGCTGCATGTGAGATTGCAAAGGAAGCCCGTCTCCTTGCTCTCTGTCGCTCTCTGCCGGAGTGGCCATTGCCGTGTGGGGAGGCGGCTGAGCGCACACCACAGCGCCGCCTGCAGCCACGGAGGAACCATCGCACCTGCGTGGCCCGGCCAGGAGCCACCAGCGCCCCCGCCGGCTGTGACCGGAACTGCACCAAAGGGGAAAGCACTGAACAGCCGTGAGAGGGCTGTTATTGGGTTTCTGGGCTTAGAGAAAAAAGTTTGTTGTTGTTTCAGGAATATTTTTCAGATGATAGAATGTCCTTGACTGAAATAGAAGTTATTAAATATTAAAATGTGGCATTACAATGTCTGGCAAAACTGTTTTTGAGTAATGTGAGCAGGTAAGCTGTTGTGATACAGCACGATGGGGCAATAAAAGAAGTCTGCTACAAACACTATGGACAGCTGGACATCAGCAGGGGGGTTACTGGCATTATGGGGGCAAAGATGATATTTCTAAAGTAAAATTATAATATGACTTACTATGTTGACACAATATGTGATGTGCAGTTAAAAGTGGAAACTTAAGCAAGAAGAAATTTGCAGGATGTTGTCAGCCTTCAGCTAAATGAATGATGGGCACATGGTAGTGGGTTTTAATGTGTTAACACAGCCTTTACTCAGAATTCCCCTTAGGGCTG
Source organism: Chloropsis cyanopogon (assembly GCA_013400585.1). Classification (NCBI taxonomy): domain Eukaryota; kingdom Metazoa; phylum Chordata; class Aves; order Passeriformes; family Irenidae; genus Chloropsis; species Chloropsis cyanopogon. The sequence goes on from WEZZ01018149.1 coordinate 7,245, forward strand.
TTTTCTCCAGATGGCAAGAAACTATGGGTCTGGTTTTAACTAGCCCTTCCCTGCACAACTGGGTGAGCAGCTACTGGAACACAAGTAGCTGTTACACTGGTGCGTTGGATAACCTGAGAGAATGTACTGATTTATAAACTCATCAACAGACAGATGGTGCCATCATGGTTTATTATTAGAGTACCTCTGCACAGAACAGATTTTCAGCTGTAATCAGAATACGAGAGATGCTGAAGAAGACAGAGAAGTAGTGTAAAATAGGGATAAATGTAAGGCAGACAGAGGTAATGGTGGTGGTGGTAATGATACCAATGCTTTGTGGTTGGTACAAATTTTGCAGGCCCCCCCATCCATGGTCTGGTCAGGGTTTACTTTGACATGCTGGGGGAGCAGGGGCAGGGTGCTGATAAGAACAAGGGGACAGCTTGACCAGGGAGGTTTTTAAGGCAGTGCTGCTACCTAGGGAAGTGCTTATCCTGCCTAAGCACCACAGGCAGGGTGTTGAGGACCAGCTCAATATGATGCAAAGTCAGTATATTGCTGTGTTGGAATTAAAAATAATAATTGGAGTTGAATTTGGCAATCCCATCCCCTGATAGTAGAATTTACAACCAGCACTGGGCTGGATTGCTCCATCAGTCAAAGAAATGTACTAATGCCTAGCTCCTTCTGTCATGGCATGTACTGACAAAGAAAAGTAGTATTACAATTTTTCCTTATTTTTAGAGCCTATCTTTGGAGGCGTAGGATTGCTCTCCCTTCATGTGTGCTTGTTTTCCCTGTGTAATCTGTGGGTAACTCACTCCAAAAAACTAAGAATCTTTGAAATCTTATGACTCAGCATAATTGGAAGTTAAACATGTAGAGGAACAATACAGGTAGGAGCTTGCCTGCAAGCCTAAAGTGCTAGAAATGCTTCTTTCTGATGTATTTGTGTTTCTATTAGACTACTCCAAGCAAATTAAACACTGCAGTTGTCAAATGACTTCAATCGAGTTTGTCAAACTGCTAGTTGAACATCAATTTATTTTTAAAAGAAGCAACAAAAATAGAACAAAAGTTTAAAGCTTTTCATTTAAACTTCAGTAGTAATTATCATGAAAGGAATGAAAAAGGTTTCTAGAACATGAGCTCTGTGAATGTCTGAATAATGAATACAGTTAAATTTTATTTGTAATAAAAATAGAATTGAAGGCAATAGAAATCACATGTAAAGTCGCAAGTGATTGCTATTGCCTAGATTTTCACACATATAATTTACTATAATTCTATATATTGAAGCAGTATTACCATGAGCAGCCATCCTTCTCTCCAGGTCCTCTGTTCCTTCCAAAAGACAGAGGAGGTCTTGTTCCAATGGATTGTTTATTTCTGTGAAATTCAGCAATTGTTTCCAACATGGAGCCTCATCTAGAATGAGAATTTGGGTTACTGTGAGGATGCTGTTGCCTTATTTTCAAGCAATATGATTCTATAAAGCAATGCACATTTTCTGTGTGCTAGTCAAATATAACACTGTATCTTCACTAACATCTGAACATCTGCTATTTCTGTAGAGTATTGTTATGAGTTGGTTGACACAATTAGATACTCAAAAATTAATGTGCTTTATTTTAAATTAATGACAAATTCATGCATGCTTCTAACGCCACTGCAGCCCAAGCTGCATTGCCCAGAACTTTGGACATACAGCTTTCCATCTTCCATTTGGTGGATGTAACTCAGTGATACATCTGGTTGTGTTACTTTTCACATAGTCATAGAGTGGGCCAGGTTAGAATGGAACACAGTGGGCTCTCTGGTTCAAGCTGGCTCCCTGCTCAAGCAGGATACTTGATCCCAGAGCACATGGCGCAGTATTGCATCCATGTGGTTCTGGAATATCTCTAGTGAGGGAAACTCCACGCCCTCTCTGTGTGATCTGTTCCAGTGCCCGGTCACTGCACAGGAAGGAAGTTCTTCCTCATGTTCAGGTGGAACTTCCTGTGCATCCATTTTTTCCTGTTGCCTCTTGTCCCATTGTTGGGCACCACTGAGCAGAGCCTGGCCCCCGCTCTGACTCCTCCCTGCAGGCACTGACAGACTCTGATGAAGTTCCCTCTCACTCGTCTGTTCTCGAGGTTGAACAGTCCCAGCTCCCTCAGCCTTTCTTCATGAGAGAGATACTCCATCCCTTCATCATCTCTGCAGCCTCAACTGGACCCACTCCAGGATCTCCATGGCTCTTTTGGACTGAGGAGCTCAGAACCGGACACAGCACTCCAGATGTACCTCACCAGGGCTGAGTAGAGGGGCAGGATGAATTCCTTCCACCTGCTTGCAATGCTCTTCCCAATGCGTCCCAGGATCCCATTGGCCTCCTTGGTCCCCAGGGCACTGTCCCCAGGGCTCGGGGACAGCTTGTTGTCCATCAGGTCCCCCAGGTCCATCTCCACAGAGCAGCTCTTCAGCAGATTGGCCCCCAGCATGTGATGATGCCCAGGGTTATTCCTCCCCAGGTGCAGGACACTGCAGTTCTGCATAAAGTCATCATGCTCTTTAGTCTTCAGCAGAGTCTCTGTGTGCTTGCCCACTGCTCAGGCACTTGACTAAATTAAAGCATTAACAGTTGGCAGCTACTTGTGGCCTGAGAAAGTTCAGGTATGTATCAGGCCGGACCCCAAAAAGCTGCAAATTTATGCGAATTTCACAGCAGGATTTTTGTGTGACACCACTGGGAACTGAGACTTCGTTAAGTGAAAATGCAAATTTTGTATTTAGGGTTACCAGAAAGTGTACTTACTCATTATTTTTGAAGGTAATTTTGGACGCCTCTAGAAAACACTTCTGTTAATTTTCAGGCATTAGGGTGTGCTAGGGAAGGATAAAAATAACAATTTTTTCCTCTAGTTAACTAACTGAGTTACAGAAACTAGTTACTATTTCCAAGTTAACTAGTTGACTTTAAGGGCTTCAGATCAAAGGCACTGAAATACAGCAAGGAATGTACTGCAAAATAAACATCTTGGTGTGGTATATAGCAATGGTATGTTTGTTGAATTCTGCTTTTTTCCTATGCATTGGGTGTTGGTTATTTTTAAAACTGATTTTTTAATTGTAAGCCTTAAGGGCCACTTCATCAACTCCCTGAGATGACTCTCTACTCAATAGGTGAATTGATCTAAATCTCATTTTGATCAATTAACTTATTGTTACATCCCGATAGTCATTGGACCATCTTGATTCTTTCATATAATGCAGACTGTAGTTTTTTGTAGGCTACAGACAAGTGGGCTTTAGGGAGCTGATTTATGCCAGCTGTCATGTGCTTTCACAATATGTTCAGTATATACACTTCTCTAAAGTACACTGTAATTCTCCCTTTAAAAAAGTCTTTGAGAGGGTTTGGGGTTATTTAATTGCAATGTCAGAATTGTACAGAATTACAGTGATTTTAGTGTAATAGATCATGTTACTTAGCACCTGAGCTTCTGAGTACTGATGCTGTGAGCAGTGTTTATTTTGTAAGCATGTAAATTTTTGTTCTGCTGTTGAAGATGGAGCGATGTCTTTGGTCAGTTATGTCCTTGGGAAAAAAGGCTCTTCACCCACTTTGATCTGACCAGATATTCTGGTGATCATGAATCATCTTGTTTCCTGGCTGATAAGCTCTATTTTCTTATCAACCTTCTGAGCTAACATGAATTCATCTGGCTGATGAAATGAGGATGCAATGAAGAGGCTGCAGCAACAAAAATAACTAAGTTGACTGTGTTGCTGTTAGCATTGTATCAATAGAAATATTCTCAAATGCTTTGAAACAAGGTGATGGTGTCATTTGTTTTATGTCGAGCACCAAAGTTTTTCAGAACACTTCATACCCTCTTGCTACTGCTATTAAGATGCAGAAAGTAGTTGTCTCTCCCTGCCCATGTAGTCCTCTTCCTGGAACTAGATCTGCCAACTCCTGACTTCATGTTGCACCACACATATCTGCAGTGGGTCCTGAAAGTTTTATTATGCTGGAGTTTTCATAAGCAAATACATCTGAAGTCAAAGGCTGGAGCTCCTTTCCAATGGCAAGTTGGAAGGTGATCGTAATTGAAGCATCATCTAGAAACTGTTCCATTCTCTGTAAACCTGCTACTCATTTACAAAAGCTTCTAGGAGTAGATAGAGGTTTAACAGGATGAGATATTGGAAGTAAAAATAATATTTCTTGGGTGTTCATTTCTTTTTTTTTCCCTTCCAGTGGGCGAGTTTGTGAGTGATGCCCTTCTGGTGCCAGACAAGTGCAAGTTCCTTCACCAGGAAAGAATGGATGTGTGTGAAACTCACCTGCATTGGCATACTGTTGCTAAAGAGGTACATTCATCTGTCTTAAAATTTCCTGCCTTCCTTCTTTAAAGCTGTGTCATTCTTCTGAGGATGATTTCAAATATAGCAGCAACATGGCAAACAAAAAGCAATACTTTCAAATGTTTGAGTGAATGGCATTTTGGGATTTTTTTGTAAGGTAGGAAATGAGAGAGCACAACAGAGTCTATGACTGAATACTTACCATTGACCCTGTTTCATAGCATTCTTTTTTCCTTCACAATCATTCACAAACTCACTGTGTTTTCTGCTTCCTCCACTTTCCTGTGTTAGCACTGAAACTAAATGCCTAGGATTTGCCTTGAATCATTATCCCAGGTGGATATTTTCCACGATTTATCATGGATGTTGGTATGCTAGATGCCCACAGAGATCAAACAGACCTCAGGGAGTGCACTATGTCAAATTCAGGAGAAAAGGGTTGTAGAGCTGATCAAACTAGGACTAGCCAAAGGCATTTTGTAGGCACAGAGTTTTCACAAGTTAACGGTGCTTTACTGAAAATAGAAATAAACTTACTGTTATGATTGCTAATATGTTATGGAGTTTCTTTCCTTACATAGAGAGGTTTTAGGAGTAAAAACTGAGATGAGTTTCCAGAATTGCTGATTGCTGGTTTTTTTGGAACCTCTTAAGCATGTACGTTATTCCACCTTCTGGAGATGAAATTTGAAATGTGATCAGCAGTTTTTCAAATTTTCAGTTCTTGCTTGAATTATACGTAAACATGTAAGGCACCAACCTTAACAGAGAGGAATTCTAGTTCATTTTGACTACTTGCAAACTTGAAATGGCAATAGCCTGGAAGAGCATCATCACTGTGCGCTGCTGAACCATTTTCATTTTTTCACCTGTCATACATCACTATGTCTTTAAAGTATAATTATGCCCAACTGACTGTTTTCCAAACAAGGCTAGGAGGTACTATACTGGCAGAGGTGTCAGATCAGACACACTCTGTTTCCAGTGTAAGAGAGATTTCAAATGTTGATTTACCTTGCGGCAAAGTCTTCAGTAGCATTAATGCATCAGGATTGGGATTAATACATCAAATAATTATTCTGTCATCACATTTTCTGTTTATGAGGCAGAGCTTGTGAGGATTTTAGACAGGAAGATATGGAGTTATCATGTATATAGGAGGAGACAAGCCTTTTGTTCTGAGAAAGGCTGATAGGAGAGCTTGTTGCTTACAGTGGGTGCAGGTGAGGAGCTGCTTACAGTAAAGTAGTGAATGCAAGTGTGAGCTTTCTGAATTGTGTTTCAAATTTCAGAGATCATGCAGTTCACCAGCTTTAACTTCCTAAAGCATTATGCAGTCCCTTCATATTTTCTCAAGGTGTGTAACATTTTTTAGTCTTCCTCTGTGCCAATATTGTTGCTGATTTTTTTTCCTCTTTTCTGCAGTCATGTAGTGAGAAGAGCATGAATCTGCACGACTATGGCATGCTGCTGCCCTGTGGAATTGACAAGTTTCGTGGTGTGGAGTTTGTCTGCTGCCCATTAGCAGAGGAAAGTGACAATCTTGATTCAGCTGATGCTGAAGATGATGATTCAGATGTCTGGTGGGGAGGTGCAGATGCAGACTATGCAGATGGAAGGTACAGTGACTTAGTACCCTTCAACTTGGTATTAAGATGCCAAAAATCTGTCTAAAAGATCTTGGCACAGAAGAGTCTTTGCACCTTATACATGAGCTTGCATTTACAGTGGGTGAAAGCATCAGTGTTCTACTCCTTTTATTTTCAGCTTTCTACAGAAAAGTTTATTGTTAAAAGATACACTTTTAAGGCACACTTTTTTGTGCCTTTATAATTTCTTCAGTGAGAATTGTTGCCATATTTATAACAAAAGTGCCTAAATTAATATTTTTTGACAAATAAATGACAAATGGTGTACTCCTAAGATGCGTCATGTGCAGTCTGGGGTACTGCAGCAGATATCAGCCAACATAACCAGTGGAGTTTTTGAAATGCCTTCATTCATAATGGGCATTAGCTGTGTGCTGTTATTGCCATAAGAATATTTTCTGCTGACAATTAGTTTCTAAACATGATCTAAAAGAAGATGTGTGTTACTATCTGGCCTTTGACAGATCAGTTAATTTGCTGCTGTTGAGAAGGAACATGGAGGTTTCCTTTGCAAGGCAGTGATGGGTGAGAATATACCATCCCTGTCCTTACCCTTCCCATCCCCTGTGCACATAGGTTAATTTTAAAGCAGATACAGGTTATAACTGTGTTGTAACACTCAGTGGTAACTGAGTGGTCTGGTGCTATTACAGCCTTTTCATATCACTCTCCTGAGCATGTCAGACAGCAGTTGTGAGAGCAGAGTACCATGTCATGTCCTCTCAACTGGATGTCAACAACTTGCAAAGATGGCTTTCTTCATAAACTAAGATCAGTGTTCAAATTCTGTTTGTGCTCCCCAGGCTTTCATCACTTTATACTGTGCTAATGCAGTGTTTCTACTTGTTTTCTGTACAAATAATGTACAAAATCTAAAACTTGGAGCTGGTGGCAAGTGGTTTAAAGGGGTACCCAGAAAAGAAATGGGGACCAAATTATGTGAATAATGCAGAAAGTTCATAGGTCTGAATTGTGCTATGTTTGGATTTGTTAATAATCTAGATGGAAACAATTTGAAGAACAGTGCAGAGATGAAGGACAGAGACTGAATTGCTGTAATTTGATGTAGTGAGGTGGCATTAAGACCTAGAATAATGAGAACATATATTATGGTGGGCAACTAAATCTTTCCTGACAAAGCATTAGTAAGTGTTGCAAAGTAGAGTCCTTTGTGAATACCTTTACTTCCCAATGGTAATTTCCAGTTTTCTGTCATAAACAGGAGTGAATGGTCAGACTGATGCAAAAGCCTACATCAAAGAACTTTGCATATTCCATATTGATATCTTTGGACTTTCTTCTGATTTGTACTTCTAACAACTGTCAGCGTCACTATTTATAACCCTTTCAGTAGGATTTTTAAAGCTGCATTTGGGCTTTTGCATTACATATATAGGTAACATATTTATTATATATATACACCTATATATAAAGTACATGTCTTATACATACAAGACAAAAGACAGCAAAATTATTTTAAACAAAAGAGCTCACAGGGGTATAGAGTACTTGTTTGTAAGACAGATATCCGCTTTATTTCTGTCTTTTTTGTGTTTGTCATTGAACATTTAATTTACTATTGTAGTCCATTTTCTTGCTTATAAGGCAGTTTAATATCTGAAGAGATGAGTTCAAGAATAACTTCATAAATTTTGTATTCTCTAGGAATGGGAGTTGTAATTGCACTTCAATCCATTTCTGAAATTCCAAGCAAATACTGATTTATTTTTTTACCCTCCCCTCCCACAGAAGTGCTTGCAAAAGGAAAATGCAAGATCCTTCTATGAGGTGCTTGTCCTTCATCTGCAGATGATGAGCCAAGCAATTGGTAGTTCTTTTAGAATGACTCACTCATTTCTTGCTGCCTCCTAAGCCAAGCAGATTTAAGCTGTGTGAATTAGAGCTAGAAATACTCTTGAACTTTAGTTATATACATTAAAAAAAAATTCTTACATGGCAGTACGTGGTAATTCAATTTGTGTGTGGGTTTTTTGTGAAAAAACAAGCAGTGAGGTGGCATTAAGACCTAGAATACCAAGTGAAATACTTGGAATAATCACAGGCTGCTCCCAGTGCAGTTCCTTCCCCCAGCCCGGTGCAGATGTGTTTGCTCTGTCCTGATGGTAAATTCCCATCAACTTTCTGCCAGGGAAAAATCCCAGAAGTTCCTCAGAGGGAATCATATCCATCACCGTCACTTTTAATTACAAAGCTCAGGATCCTTCCCTCAAATCCTAAACCCGAAGAAAAAGGAGCTTTTCATTTGCATATCCATGAAATTCCCTGCTCCTGTGACATCCATTTGCAGCTGTTTCCTGGACTAAGGGAGAGATTCCCTCTTTTTCCCTTTTCCCATGAAAGATGAGTTTGCCCAAAGTCACAATCACTTTAAAATCAGTTGTGTTTTGTGCCCACATTTTATTTGTGGGCACAAATATTTTTCATATCCGAGCATATGTTTGTGTGGCTATCAATACCTATATGCCTTAGTCTCAAACTAATTGTGAAGGAGAAAGGAAATGTGAGGTAGGAGAACACTTTACTAATGCTAAATTGCCAGTAATCTCTGCTATTAAAGCACCTTTGTTTGAAATGCTTACTCCAGTGTACATTTGTCACCTTACATGGGTACCCAGGTCAAAGTGAAGGTGACATGTTTGATGTGGAGGTGACAAGCTGAAAAGCAGATGATTATATTCTTGTTTCTCAAAACTATGACAAAGCAGAGTCCAAAAAACGTGGGTGATCTATTTTAAGATAACTTTATATCTCAAGCTACCAGATTTAAATTTTAAAATATTTGCATTTGTGGTTCTGAATGTGTAGAGGAAAGCACATTGCAGCCATTCAGTTAATACATGCCCTTTTTCAGACTGTTGTGTTTTCACCCCCAGGAGTTGTCCCTGAGGCACTGTATTTTATTTTTTTTTGCTTTGTCAAGGGTGTTTTCTTCTCCACAGGGGGAAGAAAAGCTCAGCTGTATGTTGTAGCCACACTATTAGAGGGCATGTGGAGGTAGCTTGGGCTGCGGTGCCTCATAGTTGGGCGTCCTTCCTACCCAATATCTGACCACCACCTGGGTCTGGATGTGAAAGGATGTGACTTGCTTGTTGTGGCTTGTTGGCAGTACTTGGAGGAAGGTGGGAGGGTGTATTTTGGTGTGATATATGTAGCCATTTTATTCATGAGGCCAAGAGGCAGGATGCACATGTGCTTTTGAAATTGTCTTATCATGCTCATCCTGAAATTGTTTGTAACTCTGACGAAGAGGTCACAAACATTTTTAAGCAGTGGGATTCCTTGTTGCTATCATCACCTTTAATTAAAATTTACCTTGAAGTCTGCCTGAGGGACAGTCAGATGTAGGTGCTGTCTTTCAGTGTAACTGCAGACCTGTCCCTGAATAGCTACAGCTCAGTCAAGTGACCTGCAAGCTCTGGCTGCTCTTGTGACTCAGCACAGCCTGGTGGCCCTCCTGCCTGTGTGTGAGAACTAGCTGGAAGCTTTGGTGTCCTTGATGTCCAAAGCTGAACCTCTTCAGGAGTGACAGCCAAGCTGGAAACTTCCAGGTTTTCTCTGTTGTCTTGGTTTGAAAGACAGGTCTGCTAAGGAAGGCAGGAGCCTCCCTTGAAAGGGAAAATGTAAACCCCTTCCCTCCGAATTATTATTTTTTGAAATTAAGGAGGCTCTCAGGCAAATATATGAGAATAGGAATAACAGTTTTTTATTAGTATGTATAATAAAGCAAATAAACAACAATAACAACCATGGCATTAACAACAAACAGAACCACAAACCCAGTAACAGGCTTCTCGGCTGCAGGCACTTTCCTCTTTGGTGCAGTGATGGTCAGAGCTGGCAGGGGCGCTGGTGGCTCCCGGTGGGCAGGGCAGGTGTGATGATTCCCCCACAGATGCAGGCAGAGGCTGTGGCGTGAGCTCGGGGAGCATGCGGTAGTGGTGGCTTGCCTGAGATGGGAAAGGATGGAAGAGAAGTTTTTGCTGTATAAACTCCCTGGGGCGGTCGATCCCGGTGCCTCAGCAGGACTCTCAGAAGCAGCAAGCTGGGCTGGCAGGATGTCTCACCAGGCAGGGGGTGTGGGGCTGCAGTGCAGTGAAAAATTCGGACCAGTGCTGAAGAAGCAGCGAGGGCAGGGCAGCAGCAGCCGGCTTTCCAGCAGGGCAGGGAGAGGCAAGCTCAGGATCTCAGGCACCCGAGCAGATGGTGATAGGTCCCTCTTTTAGTGAGGTAGGTGATAATAAGGTCTCAGTTCAGTGGCTGCTCTCACGAGCAGAAGCTCGCCCCATGGCAGAAGAAGCAGCTCCAGGCTGGGCTCCAGCAGCAGCGAATTGCTTCTTCAAGCAGCAGCTCCAACCATCCTCCTCTGAAGCCGAGAGAGCACAAGAACTAGTAGTCATCCTAGCCCCATCTTTTACTCACTCAATTCTTGCAGTATCTCTGTGTCTCAGAGAGAAACTCTCAGATAAGAGAAGTGCAGTCAGATGCCTTCTTCTCCCAAGTTTGGCCACTTCTTTTGTTTTTTTTAAGTACTCTGTTGTTAGTGTTTCTTAGCAATTTATGGAAAAAATTTCTATACTTAAAAAAAGGAACAAAAAGAAAGAAACCTAGCCCCCAATATTATCCACCCCCAATTTTTTCCCATACCAACATGTTACATTAAATTTAAACTTTTAAATTGTATACATACATGCCCCACCTTAGTTATATACATATATATATATGCAGCTACAGATACGGGCACAGTGTGGTGGGTAGTTCATCCTAAAATAAGGTCCTCTTAAGGTGTGCATCCGGTCCCTCCATTCTTTTGCCTCACTCACCAGGTGCATCCTGGTCCATGAGCGAAGACAGCTCCACGGATGGGATTTGTAACGGGGTGTTCCTATGTCTGAGACTTAACATAAGACAGACCACTCGTGTTTCCTCAGACAAAACAGCCTGGTTTATTGTCCAGGGCTTGCTTTTAAAGCCCATTGAAAATTCCCAGCTCGAGACAGGTCATTGGCCTATCTGTGTGCCCCCAGACTCTGAACCAATAAGATGCCTGCATCCTAGGAGAGCTCCCACTGGATGTGAGCTTCTGTCAGTCAGCCAGAAGCTGCTTCATGGAGCTGAGCTGGGCTGCTTATTATAACTGGATTAATGCTAGCTACAGATCAGCTTGCAATGCAACAGGGATTGTCTTTGCTGGAGGCAGAAGTCATCCAAACAGTTTTTTTCGGCATACTTGTCATGTACCACTGGAACTTCATCTGTTGTTCTCAAGGGCTCAGACTGGGCAGGGCCTGCTTGGCTGGTGAAACTTCTGGTGTTCACTAACCATGTGGCCTTTGCTAAATCACCCTCCCAGTTTTTGAATTTCCTCTTACTCAGTGCCTTCAAGGTGGTTTTAAGCACTTTGTTGCATCATTCAACTTTCCCACCCGCTGTTGCATGATAAGGAATATGATACACCCACTTAACACCATGTTCTCTAGCCTAGGTGTTTATAAGGCTATTCTTGATATGAGTCCTGTTGTCAGACTCAATTCTCTTGGGGTTACCATGCTTCCAAAGGACTTGCTTTTTAATGCCCAGGATGGTGTTACGGGCAGTAGCGCGAGGCACAGGGTAGGTTTCCAACCAGTGGTTGCTTCTACCATTGTGAGCACATAGTGCTTGCTTTGTCAGGTTTGAGGCAGTATGATACAGTCAATCTGCAAGGCCTTCCCATACTTATATTTGAACCATCGCCCATCATGCCACAGGGGTTTTACCCGCTTGGCTTGCTTGATCACAGCACATGTCCTACAGTGTTGAATAACCTGAAAAATATTGCCTATGGTTAGACCTACTCTTTAGTCTCATGTCTACTTATAGGTAGCATTTCTGCCCTGATGACCTGAGGCATCATGGGCCCATCAAACTAGGAATAGCTCTTTTTTGTGTTGCTGATCTAAATCTGTGACACCTTTATTTTCGCATCCTGGTCTATCTGCTCATTTTTTCGGTATTCTTTATTAGCCCAACTCCTGGGGACATGGGCATCTACATGATGGACTTTCACAGGTGGTTCCTCTATCCAAGTGGCAATGTCTTTTTACTCATCAGCAGCTCACATTGGTTTTCTTCTATGCTGCTAGTAGTGGCTTTCTTCCAACTTTCCAGCCAACTCCTCAGAGCATTGGCTACCATCCACAAATTGGTATAAAGGTATGGCTTTGGCCACTTCTCTTTTTCAGCAATGTCCAGGGCCAACTGAACAGCTATGAGTTCAGCAAGTTGACTTGATCCATCCTCTCCTTCAGCAGCTTCTGCAACCTGTCATGTCAGGCTCCATACAGCTGCTTTTCACTTCTGGTTCATCCCTATGATGCGACAGGAACCATCAGTAAAAAGAGCATATCGTCTTTCCTCTGCTGGTAGTTGATTGTATGGTAGAGCTTTTTCAGCATGTGTCACTTGTTTCTGCTCTTCTTCATTAGTGAGACCAAAGTTGTCACCTTCCAGCCAGTTTGTAATTATTTCCAAAATCCTACAGCAATTCGGGTTTCCAATATGGGCATGCTGTGTGATGACAGCAATCCATTTGCTCCATGTGGCATCGGTGGTGTGGTGGGTAGAGGGCACCTTTCCTTTAAATATCCACCCCTGCACAGGTAGTTGGGGTGCCAGGAGGAGTTGTGCTTCTGTGCCTATCACCTCCGAGGTGGCTTGAACTCCTTCATAGGCGGCCAAGATTTCCTTCTCTGTGGGAGTGTAGTTGGCTTTGGACCCTCTGTAGCTTCGGCTCCAGAATGCCAGTGGTTGGCCTCAAGTCTCCCCAGGTACCTTCTGCCATAGGCTCCAGGACAAGCCATTGTTCCTGGCTGCAGAGCAAAGCACATTCCTAATCTCTGTTGTCGTCCTGACTGGGCCAAGGGCTACCACATGAGTGATCTCTTGCTTGATCTGGGCGAAGGCTTGTTGCTGTTCAGGGCCCCAGCGGAAATTGTTCTTCTTGCAGGTAACCAGGTTGAGAGGGCTCACGATTTAGCTGTATTCAGCAATGTGCATTCTCCAAAAACCCGTGGCGCCTAGGAAAGCTTGCGTTTCCTTCTTGCTGGTCAGTGGAGACATTGCGGTGATCTTATTGATAACTTCGTTTGGAATCTGACACCATCCATCTAGCCACTTTAATTCCAGGAACTGAATCTTTTGGGCAAGTCCCCTGACTTTGCGCTTCGTGATGGCGAAGCCAGCTGCCAGCAGAATCTGGATGATCCTCTCCCTGTTCTCAAATACTTCCATTGCCGTGTTCTTCCATACAATGATGTCATTGCAGATGAACGATACAGTGGAGATGGTGAAATTTCCAAGCCAGTTTTTAGAAAACAAGAAAAATTAAGAGGGGAACCAAGTGGGTTGTGCCCCTTTTTAACTTCTTCTCCTGGGTAAATGGAAACAAGTCATCTTTTATGCAGACTCTTCTGCGAGGCAGCTTTAACCACATCTATTCGTAAAACATACCTGGGTTTCCCCCAGTGGAAAGTTTCAGTATTATTTGAAGTCTCTCTTGTGTTTCTGGAGGCCAGGTATTTTGGGGAAAACGGAACAGGGAAATCATTCTTGTTTGTATAGAGGCTTAACTTGCTTCTAGTAGAGTCAGGTTTTTGGCACATGAAAATTTTATCAACATGTTTTAATTTTTTAATGCCCTGTTAAAAGGGAATCATACTGTCTTCCGTTTTGCTGAGTCTGCTTTCAAAGTTGTAGTAGGCAACATAATATAAAATGGAATATTAAAGGCTTGATCTCTGAAATGAGTTGGAGAAGTTAACTTCACCTAGAAGGTTGTTCATGCATATGTGATGCCATGACCAAGATTCACACCCACTTGTGCACGAAGGTAACACAAAGTCACTGCATGTTTAAATATTTAAAGATCGTATATTCATTAGTGGCATATTTCAAGCAGATGATCAGAAACACACCTGCAACCTTGCCAAAACAGAGCACTAAGCTCAGGAAATATTTCAAAGGCTACTATTGTAGCAGTAGCCAAGCATATCTTTTGACCTGTTATCTGTATCACTCAGAAATAAGAATGATCACAGAAGATTCTTGTTGCAGCATATGTCACAGTTAAGACAGCCACAATACACAGAGTACCCTCATACAATTTCAGAAGGCTTCAACCCATACAAAGTAACACCATCTCACCTCAGAAGGCTTCAGGCATCCATCCTTCTTGTTCTTTAGCCCAACCCTTTATACCCCTCATGGTTCACCTGTGTGGCCCCTGTTCCCTTTTGTGATTGGTCAGTGCACCTCAGACTCTATTGCTTTCAACGCTGGTCACCTGTTTTTCACAGCTGTAGCCCATTAGGGATGAGGCTTGGCCTCAGCCCCACTCTCAATTACCACAAACTGTGTGCCTACAGATTCTTGGCATATTGATCCACCTAATGCATTGGCTAGTCAACTTCAGTATTTCCTCCTGTTGCCCTGTAGAACTGTCTTTTTCATTAACTTAGCACTAGTAACAGCAGGGGGAAAAACTCTGCAGTTGGTAATTTGAGGTCAGTTCAACACTTGGTAGTCCTCTGTGAAAGGCATGCAGGGAATCTCTAGATAAGCTGTCTGCTGAGAGAGGTGGAAAAGTTCCTGAGGAACTTTCTTGCTTCTTTCACATCAACTGAGTGCATTTTGTGCAAATTTGATCTTCTTTCAAAATAAAATTTGGTTGATGGTATCATGGAGCAAGCATGTTTACAATATTATTCAGCTAATGTTGACCTTTTTTTTTTCTTTAGACATTTCTGTAGCATTTCTTAATATTTGGGACATTCCAGAGTCACGGATTCTTTCTTTTCTATTTAAAGGGAAGGGAGGGAGATTAAGGATCTTCTCCTTATAAAGTTTTTGAATAAAATGCTCTCTCATGTTATTTTGAAGTAATTTTCTTGCTGACACATTATGATAATTTTCTTCATTTAGCGATGATAAGGCGGTAGAAGAACAAGCAGAGGAAGATGAGGAGCTAACTGTTGTGGAAGATGAAGATGCTGATGACGATGATGATGGTGATGAAATTGAAGAGACCGAAGAAGAGTATGAGGAGGCAACTGAAAGAACTACCAGTATTGCAACCACTACCACCACAACTACAGAGTCTGTGGAAGAGGTTGTCCGAGGTAAATTCATCAGGGTTGGGGCTGAAAAACTAATCCTGCTGCTTTGCATATTTGCCCTTTACAACAAAGAAATGTTCCAAACAGCAAAATACCCAAAACTGCAGTATTGTTGTGCTTTTTGGTTCCTGTAATTTGAGTGTTTAATCCCCTCACCTTTCCCTTTCCCGTTACAAATATTCTGTGGGGTTAGATCTGCCACAACCCTCTGGATTTTCTGACCTCAAGTCTTCCTGGTGCACAGATGCTGCAGGCACTGTCTGTCCTTGAAGTGTGTTTGTTGTGTGTGCTGTTCACAACATTTCTTGTTCAGAAACAGAAGGGTCGATTTTATTTTAAAGTAGCATTAAATCAAATTCAACTGTCATATTTGGCAAATAGGACAGGAAAGTGTGTATGGTTTATCATGCACGTGAGTTACAGAAGGATATGAAGTATCAGTTCCAAGCAGGAGGTAGCCATGAGCTGGTTTGGTCTCTCATATGAACAGCAGTGATGGCTCATTTTGTGTGATTCTGTTAGGTACTTGTTTGGTACGCTTCTCCATGAATTATTAATTCAGTAAAGTTATACAAATTTAAAATAACTATGCAGAAAAATAACCCTAAACTAATGAATTTCAATGTGTGGGGAAGAAGGAAATAGGAAAAAACAGAATACATGGAGTGAGGAAGAACTTAATTTCTAAAATTTAATTTTCATTATGTTTTTTAATTCTCACCAGGAATACATTTTAAACTTTTAATTTTACTCTAGTTCATGGTCAGCATAGCAACATAGTTTTTTTAAATGCCTCATTTCTCCTACAATGCATATTGGAATTAATTATCCTTATTTTTCTATTTTAATAATATGGTTCAGTGTAGTGTAACTCTAAGTAAAATAAATCCCAGTTCTTCTACAGTGCTTACATCTTTGCCAATAAATGCTGGAGATGGTAGCAGGAAATCAGATTAAAGACTACATTTGAAAAGAAAGGAGTTGTGACATGCAGGAGGCAGAGGGAAAATGATAGAAATTGGGGCCGTGAAATGAAGGAGAAAACATCTGGCCTGCCTCCTTTCGTTTCCCCATGCTTCCCTATCCCCTGCCTCTGGGTATTCTTGGGACTCCAGTGGTAGTGAAATCCCAAATTTTGCGTGTGGCCCTTCCTCTTGAACCTTGGTTCCAGTGTTTGTCAGAGCAGAGGGTGCTGGCTGCAATTTATCACACCAGGGTACAGAAGCATGCTATGGGAATGCTTTGGGAAAACCAAATACTTGGTTATGTTTTTCTGTTCAGTCTACATGGAGCACTAAAGCTTTCCTAAAATCACTTGCAAATGTTTCTTTCTAGGGCTGGAAACTCAGTCTTGTGTGTTTCTGTCTTATGTAACTGTTAAATGTTTTGCTCAGTTGTTGGAGAGCCTTTTCAGTGAGGAGGAGGGGGTAGGAGGAGGTTGTATCTTGAAAACCAATTAAACGTTTCTATGTTGAAAACCAATTAAACATATTTTCATATGTGAGCTTTTACCCCCAAGGATAAAATGCCCTGTTCTCACTGGTAAATGAATATTGAAAGAGGAAAAAAAAAAAAAAAAAAAAAATACACTTGACTTTATTGGGATCTTGGATGAGTGGAATTGAGGACAAATTTGGTAGAACATGTTTCTTTACTGAGGATGATGTTTCAAAGAGATTAAGATTTATGGCTTTCAGGAAAGTACCATACAATCACCTGAATATAAAACATAACATATAAAAGATGAGGTAAACTATTGAAATGACTTTTTAGAAGCCCTTTAGAAATGTATATATTTGCTGATCATGAAATAATAGCATATTGTTTTTCCCAAGTCTAACATTTCCCACCTTGAGTGACTGTGAGGAAAATATGCATTGGTTCAAGTGAGGTGAGGACAACCTGTTACCAATACAAGTTTTCAGCACTGTTCTGCCACAAGCCTTTGGGCTTTCTGACCTTCAGCCTTCCTGGGGCACACATGGTGTATGGACTGTCCTGGAGAGTAAGTGGTATCTGACAGAGCTGCACTATGCAAAGTGCTTGCTTACTTATTAAAGTAGAAGTGTCCAAATGACATAGCCTTGATCCTTGCTTTTGCTTCCCTTGCTACACAGAAGAGAAAGCTTCCTACAGGGTCCCTGGCCTCCTGGTGCAGGCAGCAGATCCAGCATAGGAACTTGTGTGGTGAGCATCTTGCTGACACAAGTGCCATTGAAAATTAAAGTGTCATTTTAAATGAAAGAGGCGGAGGGACCTTGTTGAGAACATAGGTATTAAGAAGTGGTCTTTACTATGGAGGTGTCCTGAAAGCCTCTCTAAAAGGATTGAAGTGTCAGAGCTTCGTTCATGTGGACTGAGCTCTGTTCCAGGCTGCCTTGCCCCAGCACTCGTCATAAAACATTCTAGGATGCTCTTCACAACCCTTTACACCCAGTTTTATGAAGCTGTAACTAATATAATGTCTTTAGCATTAAAGAACACAGAGAGTGGGTTTATCCAGTTTAAGAGGAGCTGCTTTTCAAATGAACAACTGTTGTAAAGCCATAAGTAAGGATCTAATTGTGGGCTGGTACTGAGCCCTTTCTCTGCCAGATCAGTGGAATGGCTGTCATCAGCCATAAATAATTAAAAAGCATGAATGCAGTGTTATACTTTGAAGATACTTGAGCTATTGTAGAATCAATTTTTCAGGCAGTTTTATTTCTGTGCATATTTTAATGAATTGCGAGCAAAATAGTAATAGTAGGAGCACTTAAAAACTTATATTCAGTGAAAAGGAAATTATTCTTTCCTAGAGAATGAGAAAGGTCCATTGGCAGGAGGATAGTATTTTTCTTCAGCTTCTGCAGCAACCACATTTCTATGTGTTTATTGAAAAATGTGAATAAACTTTTCATAGTATTTTCCAGTGTTTGCCAGTATTCACTTTCCTACCTTTTGTGAGAATGATCTTTACTCTTAATTCATATGACGTATAGCAGCAGACCCAGTTTAAACTTCTAGATATGCTCTTCCTGGGCTTCAGATGCTAAATCCAGACGATTGTGGGTCTGAGATTACAGGAATTCAGATGGTGAAATTAGTGTGAAATACACATTTTTCACCTTTGGTCATGGGGAGATGTTAGCCTTGAATTTGTGCTGAAGAAAATACAGCTCATTTATGAAGCCCTGCTCTTGATTTTTATTTCTATGTAGAGCAAGGGAAGTGACTCTGATGGCCAGGATTTAGGTAAGGAAGTGATTTAATTTCTGCAATCATTGCCATGGTATTATGGGTGTTGCAGAGCTGCTCCTGAGGATCCAGGCTCCCCCTGATTTTTCCAGCGTGTGATGGAGGCAAGCAGGAGCACTGCTTCCCCCATCATGTGCGGTTGTTTGGGATTTTGTTTCTGCTGTCCTTCTGCACAGGACAGCAGAAGGACACAGGAGGTAACAAGAAAAATCAGTCTCTCCTGGCATACAACAAAGAATAAGCAGTTTTGGCTTAGTGCTTCCTGTCAACATCATAGTCAATCAGATCCCATTAGCGGAGAGCAGCCGGGTCAGCCCAGCAGCCTGGTACAAAACACTTGTCAGCTTTTCTGCACACCTGCCAGCAGATGTGGGGGAATTGGCAGCATAAGCCTCACCTGCCTCCTCCAGCAGTGTAATATTGCCCTTCATCAGTTGGTTTTGCTTTCTCTAATTCAGCTGGATTTCTTTAGGCAGCTAGGAAACAATCTAAGCAGTGCTGCTTCCTGTGACATTTTAACTGGTTTCCTAGCAAGAGAAAAGTAGCCTGATGTTGGTATGGTAGGGATCCATCATGAATGGTTTTCTCCTGAAGATTTTTAACTGAAAGACTTAAAATCTATTCAGTGACTCCTACTATATATTGTAAAGTAAGAGAGATTAACCCTGACTGCCAGACCCATCAGCTGGGAATTTTGGGACAATATTAGTAGTGTATGCTACATTAATTGGGTTGGTTTTTTATTCTAGACTCCATAGTTTGCCCCAGTTTCATAGAATCATAGAATAGCCTGGTTTAGAAGGAACCTTAAATATCACCCAGTTCCAACCACCTGCCATGGGCAGAGACACCTTACTCTAGACCAGGTTGCTCCAAGGCCTGCCCATCCTGGCCTTGAACACTTTGAGGGATGGGGCATCCCCAGCTTACCAGGGCAACTTTTCTTCTTTGAAAGGTTATCATCTTTGTACTGTAGTAGTAGTTCCTGGCTCTTCTTCCTTGCCTTCAAGGCTATGTACTATGCTTTATTTGGAAAGGGGTGATGCGTGATTGCATTTCATCTCAAGAAAACATGATTGGTTGCTATATAAATAGTACACATTCAGATAAATCCACTGGGGTTTTTTGCTATGAGATCTTCATTAAGAATGATCATCTACTGTAATTTATGAATGAGAGCTGATAAAATTACCCTAGTGAATTTCCATATATAGCTTTTAATTAGACATTTTAATTTAAAGCACAGCTATTACCCCATACTATAATACTTCATTATATGTTGCAACTGGAGGAAATCTTTTTTGTAATCTGGTGATCTTGTTGATAGACGCACTATCTTTTTGGGTCGAGGGCAAAAGTACTGAAATACTAAACACAGTAATAGTGTTATTTTGTGTAAAGTTGGAAGGTGTAGAGTAGTTTCATTTGAAATATATCCTGCCAGAAAAAAATTACCAAGAATCTGTTTGCCTAGAGAAGATGTCATATTATTATATTGAAGCAGTAATTAATTGCAAATTTTTTTTCTGAAGATTTTGCTGTGTAAAAAGACTGGCACTTCTGGGCTAATCCTCATACTAACTGTCATGCCATGTTAGCAGAATTGTGATGTTATGTGGAAATACTACCTTTTCTAAAACATGTAAGTTCATGAAACTGTATCAACCTAGATTTAAAATCAAGCTGGGTTTCTTGTTTGCTTTCTGGCCATCAATGGTAACTTTATGGCACTTCAGTTTCAAATGTAGTTCTGTTGTGCAAAGAAATAAGAAAAATATTTTCACATATTTGTTCTGCTTCAGAACTAAAAGGCTTTGTATTCTAGCCAAGTATACCATTAATTTTTAAAAATATTCTAAATATGCCCTTGCAGTAGCTTAAGAATAAACATTAGAGAGAGAATTTCATCTTGATTACACAGGATGGAAATTACAATTTAAGGGTATTTAACAGCTTTAGAGGAGCTGTCCTCAGTCTTGCATTGAGAAGTCATCATTTTGCTTTTTAAACTTTTCTCTGTAAAAAATCATTTTAGCAGTTGTGTAGCTTGTGCACCAGCTTTAGTCCCAGAGCATGTGCCAGTTTCACAGCTGTCTTCTCCTAATTCCAGAAACCTCTTCTAAAATTAGCTCTTGTCTTTGAATACTCAAATTAAAATTTGGTTGCCTTTTCTAACCATATATTCAGAATAAGGAAGTTTTGTTTCAGTGAAATTATCTTCAAATATTCCCTTTTGATTTTTTCATTGAGTAAAAACACTTGTGTTTTTAGAACACAAAGTACAACTGAAAGAAAAACAGTGCATTTGCTCTTGCCTAATTTTTCTCAGCTAGTCTAAAAAATGGAGACTAATATCGGGGCATATATATTAATATCCTCAAACTATAGCTCAATTCCTGAAGATATGGAAGCCAAAATTACTCCAGTAGTGATATTTTATATACTAGTGTCTGAAGAAGGGGAGCATATACCTCATGATACATATTTGAGAGGTTTATTCCTTTGGCCTCTCTTGCATTTCTCAGTTAGTTACTCTGTTCTTTAGCGAGATATTTATTGCAGGATACAAGCTCTCATCCCATATACTTAAACAAGTGTTTGAGGTCCTCATTTAAGAGATGTTCAGGTCCCATGTGATTCTGACACAGTTTGAACGGACAGCAAACACACACCAATGCTAATGGGCTTGTTCAGACCCTTAGTATGATTTAGATGTCTGTACTTGATCATCTCAGCTTCAAATTTGCAGGGCTGGTGGTACAGAAAGGCTCATCAGTACAATATATTTTCCATTACCGTGTCTATGTTTATCAAGACCTTGCAGTATTTATAAGTCAGCATGATGGTACCTTTCTTCTGTAGCATTAAACAGGTTTCTCAGAGGTGTAAAGCAGACATGGGAAACCAATTTCCAAGACAGGTCAGAGTTAGTAACCTAACTCCTCCTGTTGGTCCCTTTTTTCTTAGGTCTCTTCAAATTTAATTTCTGGTTTAAGGTTTGGGGCTGACTGCCAGCATTAAATGAGCTTGGTTCTCATGATCATGTAAATAAATTCAAATCCTGAAAAAATATTCAATAAACTTGATATTTACAGTAATAGAAATATGTAAATGTAGCTTTAATTATGCTCCCTCTTATGAGTTTATGTTTTATTTCCAATTTCTCAATTGAAAATGTTGTTAAGAATTTAAGTCCCATAAGGAAAAAAGAAGTATGGAGTTGAGATTTTGAAATAAAGCAATTATAATTTCACTTTGATTTGAAATTGGTTTTCTTTAAGTAGCAATAAAAATAAATGGTAATGAAAGATTTAAACTGACATTCCAAAAAACCATGTTTTATATTTCCCTCTGTAAAAAGTGATCATCAAAAATATCTGAAATGTTTGCACATAAATTCTAATGAGCTCTACTTACAGCACTTTGGTAAATGAGTGCTTATGGAAGTACTTTGTATAAAGTCAGTGTAAATCCTTGTCCACATACTTAAAGACTGTATTTCCTAGGGTGCTGAAGTCTGTGCTTTTCAAAGAAAAAATAACACAGTCCGTGCCAATGTTTAATGTAACTGGTTAGTTTTCAGTATTCAACTACTTAATTTAAAAGCAAATCAACAAGCTTTGCTGTAGCACTCTGTTGCAATACGACACTCACTGGAAGTTCAGGGCAAAGAATGAACGACTTTATTTTCTGACTCCGATATTTATAGAATTCCAAAACGTGGCCAGGGATTGGAGAGTGAAGTTGCCACCTCTCCAACCTCACTGGTCAAACCAAGAGTCCATCATTTTCTCTCCTCCTCCAGAAAGGAATGCAAAACAATCATTATTTACATGAAAGTGCGTAAGAAACTCCATTACAAAAATGGAAACATCAGAAGGCTTAGAAAATCTCCAGAAGAACGGGGTGACAACACTGTCCTTCAGGACGTGGTGCTTGCTTGGTTAGAAACAACTGGGTTTGCCCTGACATGCTGGAATAAGTACAAGAAGCTTGGAATGGGGAAAGTTGACTTACATTTGCCTGATTATCTCAAAAGTATTGTCATGTCTAAGATTTTGGAGAACAGAGATACTGGCACCTGTGGTTTAGGACACAGGATGAGAGAAATTTGACTACTGGAGTAGAATGGTTTGAAAACTCTGAAGTGTCTAAAAGCAGCTGTTCACGAACCTGGGTTGTGGCAAAGGCTTGTCCTCTTTAATTGTATCCAATTTCTTGAAGCTAAAGGCAAAAGTTTTCCTTTGGGGAGGGAAGTGTTGCATTAATAAGGAGACAGGACTTAGTTTCTTTATGCAGAAAAGCCTATCCTTTCTTCACATAACTAATTTTTATACAGTTTTCACGGACTTTGTGCTTTACTCCGATTGGCTAGTAGTTTTCTTGCTGCTCAATCCATTGGTTAGTAACTGGCATTCTGCCTATCAAATCTCCTATTTTTGGATTGTTTCCGTATCTTCTTATCTTATTCTCATGGGACAGATTTCTTGTTTATTGCAGGAGCAAACTTATTTTTTTCAATAAGAATAGGTTGTTATGCAAATGGATTCTCATTCTTAAGATTTCTTCACACTGCAACTTAGCTAGCTGCACTTAAAAGAACAGGCCAGCTGGTAATTCAGCAGAGCAAGGCCTGATTTCATAAGGCCTTTCTTTTATAATATCTCTACCTGTACGTAACAGGAAGAGTGAACAAGCTCCTTAAACAAAGCAAAGCTCACAATTGATGTTGTATAGATACAAATTATTTGTGGTATCAAGTAAAACTGAATTGCATGTTTGCAAAAAGTAACTCATCTTTGCCTCAGTTTTCAGCAACAGAATTAAAATATGAAGCAAAGACAGATTTTAAATTTTTGATGACTCATTTAGCTTAACCCACCTACTATATTAATTAGTGCTGTATCTCAAATAATCAAACCCAACCCACTACAGCAGTGCATGCTGCCTGCCTGCTCCTAATATCTGCTAAAATACTGTAGTTCACCCCTTGTAGACATCAATTGCTATACTTGGCAGCAGCAGAAGAAAGGGGAAGTAGTGTTTGGATTAATAGCCCAAGAAAACCTGTTAAATTTCTCATCTCAGCACTTCATTTCCCTGTCTTCTCAGCAAAGGTCTTTCAGCTGAGAACCAAATGCAGTGGCTTTTTCTTGAAAGGACAAGTGCAGGATGGGGATATAGAGAGGTGCAGGAGGAGCATCTGGCCCACAAACAGGAGTGATGGGATGATTGCCCTGTAATCGAAGCTGGTTTAAAAATATTCCTTCACCCCAAAGCAGGAGTGAAGGAATGCTACTCTAAGCTCTCTAAAGAAAATGGCAGACAGGCATGCTGACATCAGGAGAGGGATGAATGACATCAGTGGCACATTTCCAAGACTGAACTGGCACCACACTTTCCTCAAGAAGAGCAGTCACGGAACAGTAAACCAGAGCACTTCCCCCTCTCTTGTTTATTCTCCGTTTAGGTCATAAACATTAGAAGATAATAGCGCATTTCTCTCTGTGATGACCCAAGTACCATGTGGGTCTCACCAAGGGCAGTAGGGTTGGCAGTGCAGGCTGGAGGGAAGGATGTCCCTCCCCTGATGAGAGGTGACAGGTCAGGCAGCGGGCCTGTCGATGGCCACAACAGTGGGCTGCAGAGCTTCAGGCTTGCTCTTTTTATTATGTTACTCTGTGGTTTACTGAACAATTGTTCAAGTGTATCTTCATGTGTATAAATGATCTAGTTCACCAGTGAGACAATTCCAGTGTCCAATGATGGACAATTATCTTTGCTTTTGCACATTCAAATCTCTGTTGCTATTTCTTTGGGAGACATACCTATAGGAAATTTCAGATCAAATCTGTAAACAGTTTCCAACCTGAGAACAGTACAAAATAAATCAGTCTGTATAACAAATATTTTGAGGGAAACCTAGACGGTGCTTATTGTGTGGCTACAGACTGGCCCACAATCAGTATTAAATAAGAAAGGCTGAATTGTTGAGACCTTTGTATTTTCAGAAATGACATTTCCCGTCAGTAAAAATTCTTTTGATTGTACATGTCTATTTTATGTCAGAAGTTGCTTTAATTTTTAATTTACATGTGACAGCTTTTCCAAGACTGTGCAAAGCTAGCTTTTTGTCAAGATTTTACTCTATAATTGGGTGGTGTGGCTGGATTTGGTTTTAAAATAAGTCAGGAGAACTACTTGTTTACTAAAAATGGTCTAGAATTAATCATACGGTAATATACCATTAATTGTAATTAATGTGCTGTGCAATAATGATACTTATTTTGTTTTTTCTTCAAGTAAAAAACTCAGTATTTTTTCCCCCAAATTTATTCATACAGAAGTGCAGCATTTTTAGCACATCCTTGATGGTTACATACTCTTGGATCTGTTTCTCTCAGACTAAATATATGCTTCCTGAAATTGATTCTTGACATTGTTTATAGTTAGGATGTGTGAATAAGTTAAATGCATGTAAAATTGGACCTGTATTGTATATTTAAGGAAATGTAGGTTGTATTACCAGTGATAATTGGACATAAAAACCTACTTTTAAGTAGTGGTGCTTCTGAGGATAGTGAATTGATGGATCAGGACAGACACTGAAAAGCAGAATCCTTTGTAGCCAACACTTGAGAGGTGATGAGCATGCAGGAGATTTCCCGTGCTAGTGCATATTTATTCTTACCTTTCAACCCCTAGGAATGTGATTTCCACAAAATTCAAATTTATGCAGAGAATTTAAAAGCCTCTAGTTTAATGTGGCAGTTTGTTTGCCAGGTAGTGTGTGGGATGAAAGTAAATGAGGGGTTTATTGGTTTAATATTATGTATATTTGAAATGACTTGTGCAGCACATTGAAAGATAAAACTGTTTTTGTCTGTTTGGAACATTATTGGTAAAGGGCTATATGTTTACATGTGTCATTGGCTGAAGTCCAAATTGCAGGCAGAATTTGCTTTGTCTTCCTTTCATTTGTCTGCTTTGGTTCTTCCCTCAGATTTCCCTGTGTTGCAGAATGTAGGCAGAGACTGTAGTAGCTCACAGTGAACACAAGCACAAATAATTTCAAATTTTTTTCCTGTAGGTATATTCACTGGGGGTGAGATTTCTTCCCATGGATGGCTCAAGCTACAGCAGTAATTTTATATATGGGAGCCCTCAAACTGTGAATTTAAAACCCTGTGCTGGGTGGCTTGCAAAAGGGAGTTTCTTCATCACTGACTACATTTAAATAGGTGCCTGAAGTGAATTTGTTTTCCACTATAATATACAAATAATTGTTTGTTTGTTTGTTTTCTTTTGTATAATTTGGTCAGGGAGGGTATACAGAGCTAAAAAAAAAACCAAAGAAAATGTGTCTCCTACTTTCAGATGCTTCCTTTCAGGTACCAAGTAGGCTGCTTGGGCAGGAATCCACCCAGGGCTATTGGCAAAACCCCCAGTCAGTTGGTGGTTGTACCCCTCTGGCCTGGAAGCAGATAAAATTCCACATTTGTTTCAGTGCAACACCTCTTAATGTGTGCAGATAAAGCTGCTAGAAACATAAGATATAGGCAGGCTAAGGAGACTTTGTGGCAGGAATCTGTGTCAGTTCAAAAATTATCTTCATTATCTCTGGGGAACGGTTTCCTATTCCTCAAAACACCTCCTTGATGCATCTCCTTCCAAAGCACCATCTTGGTGCACCTCCTTTCCCCATGTGTGTGCGCTGAGAGACACCTAATTGAGAAGCCGATACCATTTCCATGCTAAATGTGGTTCCTCCGGGTCTCCTGTGAATAGAGGTGTGCTCTGAGCAAGCTGAGACCGGGCCGTGCCGCGCGATGATCTCCCGCTGGTACTTTGACGTGACTGAAGGACAGTGCGCGCCCTTCTATTACGGCGGCTGTGGCGGGAACCGGAACAACTTTGACTCGGAGGAATACTGCATGGCAGTCTGTGGCAGCATCAGTAAGTGCCCTCCACGGCGCCCGCCAGGCGGGGAGCGGGCCTGGGCTCACACTAACCCCAGCCGCGGTCTGTCCACACCTCTGCTCACCACTCGGGCCTCCTTGGCCTCTTGCTAACCTTTCATGATAGTGGGTGACTTCTTGGCTCTGTAGGCTGGCTCTGAGTTGGGGGCTGAGAGCTTAACACCTCCTCAGGTGAGGCCTTCGCACCCCTCTTCTCTCTGTTCTCTGTCCAACTGTACTGATGTTTTATGTGTCTGTGTGCACATACAGTGCATGTGCAGGAAAAAACACTAACTTTAGGGAAGCCTCAGGTAAGTTTAAAAATAGCTTGTATTTTTTGCAGTGTATTCTAATGTATTTCTGACCTTTTTTTTCAAAGCTAAAAAATATTAGAATGCATATTTCCAGATTTATTTCATTTTAGTTTGGTTGAATTCTTTGTGTGTGTTTGCAATGAAAAGGGGAGAAATGGTATTTGATTTTTTTATGTTTCCCTAAGGGCTGTGGTGCACACGGATGTGAATCACCTCCTACTTACTTTAATGCAACCATATGTTTTAATGACTGTTTTTGCTGGGAAAATGGTGTTTGCACTGTTCAGGAGTGGTGGCTTTCTCCACCATACACCATTAAGGCTGATAAACTAGGTGCTAGTTTTATCAGATAGATTCTGTTTTGAGAGCCTCTTGTACACTTCTCCCAGTTTGCTTTGCAAGCAAGTACTCCTGGGAGAGCATCAGCTGACGTTTACATCTGAGACATTAAAGAGTGAGTACATATCTCACTGCCCTGTCTGCTCACAGGGAGCAGAGGAGCAGAACACAAGCAGCATCTCAGGGCTCCTTTTATAGAAGGTTTTCCAAACTTGGCCTTTTCAGGAGCGTTTTCAGTAAGTAAAAGGGTTAAAAATGCACACAAACAAATAAAGAGCCCTAGCCCTAGTGTGTGTCATGGAGCAGAGGAGCAGACCTGTATTGGAGCAGAAGCAAGAGCAGTCCTGGAGGCAGGAAAGCTGTACTGGTGCTCCAGCAGCATTTTATCTTAGCATCTTCTAAAGCTGTTCATGGCAAAGCTCCAGGGAAGGGACATGAAGAAATCTGCCATGATGGGAGTGAGGAGGATACTTCATGAACCATAAACAGCTTCTGCAACAAGACAGAAAATGTAGTGAAGGGAGAGATCTGTGCAGGAGGTTGGAGTGAGTTCTAAGGTATTTACTGACAGAACAACAGTTTGAACCATTAAATTCCTGTGTTAGGTATGGTGTTTCCAGAGATGCAAAACACAATTTGTCTCAGATTGCAACCTCTCTTTGGGAAGATAAATGATCTTCTCTTCTGCTCAGGAGATTCTGCTTTGTCTCATGGAAGTTGTTGTCTGGCTGGGTGGTTTTTTCCTCAGATTCATTTCAATAAAACAATGACAAGACTATTTCCGTTATTCTTTTGGTTTATATTGAAAGTCCACATTTTTGGTCTAAGTCATTGTCTCTTTAAGGACAATGGAGTTAGGTTGACTTGAGCTTCTTTGACTTTATTTGCACTACTCAAACTGATTTTGTATCTCCCATAGGGGTTTTTTTCTGACTTTTTTTTTCCTTCAGTAGCTTCTCAAACAACAGTTGAGTCTATGGGGATACCCTTTCTAAGCTATTTAAGTTATATTTTTATTCCTGGTTTTTAATGTTATGTCAGTGTGTTCTATACCCTCATCTATACACCTGTTTTTTCTGTTCCTGAAGTAACTTTGGGGTTTTTTTTAGTTTCATGTACTGTTTCAGTCTCACCATGCTATTTCTCCTTGTTCTTCATATTTTTGCTGAACAGAAATTGTAATTAAAATAATTGGAAGTGCTGAATATGGTTAAGTTTCATCACTGAAATTATGTCTTGTGTTTAGTACTAATCTAATGTTGCTGAAAGAGGTAGAACAGACACCATTTTTTCCCCCAGTCTCACAGAAGAAAAGAAAAATAGTGGAGAATAGTTTTCATCAAGGCCATTCCTGTTCTTTCCTGTCATTTTTTCTTCCCACCATCACCCTTAATTTAGTCTTTGTATTTGATTTTTTGCCTTCTCTTCCCCACTTCATTAATATTAATGTTTTTATTCTGTTCTTTATTTCTTTTCTCTCCAAAGTTCAGATTGTTCTTACTCCTTTTGTGTCCTATTAAAACAAACAAAAAATAATCAAGCCTTTATTAGGCAGGAGGCAAGATGGATGCTAAAGGACATCTTTCCTTTGTCTAGCTATAGTTTGCTTTTCAGGATAAACTAGTTAGATTTTACAGAGTAGTATGAAATAGTGAATAGCATTGGGTTTCTCTTGTATAGTGGGCAAAGGGTGGAAGTGTAGGATGTGAGTCAGATTTTCTGGTAATGAATTGGAATGGACTGAACCAAGATGTGAGGATGTTCTGTTGTCACAAATAACCATACACTGTGAAATCTGAATACTAATATCCTGAACACTTTCTCTTGAAGAAACACAGCACAGCACAGCAGTTTGCGAGGCAGTGAGTGCAGGCAGGGTAAGCAGGCAGGGTTGCAGGCTTTCCTGCTAGTTAAGTGTACTGTGTGTTGTTTGCAGTGTTTCTGTTGGTTGGTAGGGTTTAGGATTCTGGTAGTAATGGTTTGTATATGATCGAAAACTGGAGTTAGTACAAGAGTTTGTAACCAGATGGAACCCTCCAAAAAGGATGTGTCTGTACAGACTCATTCCTGTGCAGAGTGTTTGCACTTAGCAGTGGTTTCAGGGAGCGTTGCAGAGGAAACCTGCCTGTGGTGTGAACAGGTGAATAATCTCCTTTCACTGGTGGCCAAGCTTAGGGAGGAAGTTGAAAGATTAAGGAGTATCAGGGAAANGAAGTTAAAAGACTAAGGAGCATCAGGGAAAGTGAAAGGGAAATAGACTGGTGGAGTTCAGTCCTTCCATCCTTGAGGGAGGCCCGCCAAGAGTCAGAGGACTCCTATGCCTCCCACTGTCAGGCACACCTGGCAGATAAAGGGGAATGGAAATGGGTCCCTGCTCAGGGAGGCAATAATAAAAAATGCTCCCAACCCCCACTCCCTTGCCAAGTGCCATTTCAGAATAGGTCTGAGCCCCTGGATCTGGAGAAGCAGCCAGATGATTTAGAAGAAAATTATCTGCCCAGTGAGCCTCCCAATTATGATTCATCTGTAAG
>WEZZ01018149.1:39062-58755 GCA_013400585.1 Chloropsis cyanopogon
CCCTGTGAGGAACAGCTGAGGGAGCTGGGGGTGTTTAGCCTGGAGGAGACTCAGGGGTGACCTTATCACTCTCTACAACTTCCTGAAACGTGACTGTAGTCAGGTGGGGGTTGGTCTCTTTCACCAGGCAGCAACTGACAGAACCAGAGAACACAGTCTCAAGCTGAGCTAAGGGCAATATAGGTTGGATATTAGGAAAAAGTTTTTCATGAAAGAGTGATAAAGTTCTGGAACGGCCTGCCCAGGGAGGTGGTAGAGTCACCATCCCTGGATGTGTTTAAAAAGAGACTGGATATGGCACTCAATGCCATGGTTTAGTTGAGGTGTTAGGGCATGGGTTGGACCTGATGATCTTGAAGGTCTCTTCCAACTTAGTCATTCTGTGAATTCCCTCCATGTTCAGTGGAATTGACTAGTGCTCTGAGGTTTGACAGAAATTATTTATCTGTAGGGTAGGACCTATTGGTGTCATTTTTTTTTTTCATTTATCATCCCCATGGAAATTGATACATAATTGCCTTAGAAGTAGGAGGCTTTGAGGCTGATGTTACCAATTCCTTCAGCCTGTCTGACTACCCGATCAGTCTCTACTGATTTTTAATAAGAATGTTCAATACTGTCAGTGGTTTCCGTTCAATATAATGATTCAAACTTCTACTGTGTGGCTGTCCATAATGGCTTCTTTAAAGTCATAGAATCTGTCAGGTGTTTAATTTGGATTTAATGGCCTTAGAATGAGTATATATTGAGAAGAATAAGTGAACATATTGCTGTTACCAAAGGAAAGATCTCTGTCTTATACTAAAAAGTAATCTATTGTACTAATTTTTTTACTTGTCTGTTAATTGTTGCATTTTAAACATCCTTAAAGGATGTTTAAAGGAAGTATATTTTTTTAAATGAGTGCTATTTTGAAATTATGTTAATGTTTAATTTTTAACTTGGGGACTTAAAAGCTGGGAAAATACCTTCTCTTAAATGTGCTTCATTTCTCAGACAGCTCTTCCAGCAGCTCCAGCAGCTGTCAGAGCCTGACATCCATGGAATTCACTGTATTTTCATTTGTTCCTCGTTCAGAGTGGGAGTGAGTTGAACTCTGGTGGCACAGTCAGATTTTGAAAACTTTGACATGTCATTAAAATGACCTTTTATGAATAGTTGGGTTGTTTTGTTTTTTTTTTATATGACAGTACTGAATTTCTGTGGCTCACAACAGAGGGAATCAAAAGGGTTCAGTGTTGTCAGTTCCCTCCTTCCTTGCATAAACTCTGAAACTTAGTAGGAAGTTTAAATGGTGACACATGTGGGGGTTTTTTTGATCATTTCAGAGCAGTATCACAGGTTTTTGGGTGACTTTATGTACAATAGTTTTTATTCTCTAGACTAAATACTGTGAACTTCCAGACTTGCCAAATTGCTTGGTGATTTTTAAGTGGCAGATACTGTCCACTTTAATTTTTCCTCAGAGGTGTATTGCAAATAAAGATCTGTACCTTTTACAGCAGCAGCTTACATGATGATACTCCAGTTGTCAGTAATTTCCTTTATCCATTGTTTGTTTGTCTGGGATGTTGACATCTCCCTAGTTAGCAGCAAGTGAAATGTTTTGGCAGCTAAGTTTTCGTGCCAACTTCCAGTGTCTAAGGCATTAAAGAACTGTGATTTCTAATATCATAAATTGTTCATTTTGACTACGATCTTTAGTGAATGCAAGTGACTAATTTCTGTTTCCACAGTTTCTTATCTATATAAATTTGCGCTTTTATTTCACCTTTCATCCACGCATGTTGTACTAGACCTTCTAATAAGTAAGTGGGTGAAGTTTAGGATTCAAAGAGGAAATAATGCAAATGTTTTCATATCCAAAAGTTAGGCTACTACTAATTTCAAACATGAATAATTAAATTATTATAAGGTATTGCTGTGGGCAATGTTTACTGTAACTTGTTTTGCTGAGTCTAATCACAGCATTTTTTGTTTTGGTTCTTTTTACTCTGTGGAACTTGATGACTCTTGTTTACAACCTTGGAGGAAGTCATGTTCAGAAAAATACTTTTGTATTTGTTCTGATTTGAACCACATGTGAAGAATTTAACCTTTATTTTCCTCTCATAACTATTTAAAATTATAATAAGTTGAAAAAGAACAACCTTGCAGCAGAGTATCCCAAAGATGCTTTAAGAAATTTTACTTTGGGGACCTCCTCCCAATCAAGAAGTGCATCAAAGAACTTGGAGAGGTGTGATCTGAGCTATTAATGGATGAATGTTGAATGGATATCAGCAAGGCAAAATTGTATTTGTCAGGGTTGGTTAAAAGGAAGGCATTCATGGAAGGTTTGATTGCCAAGTTCTAGCTCTGCATGGGTAGGAAATGTATCTTGAAGTTCTTACTCAGGAGGCTTTTTATATGAGAAAATTCAACTTAAACCTGGTTTAGATGGCAAGTAGCACCTTTAATTAAGATAATGGATCGGGAATAATAGGAGTATGTTATGTTTCTTTGGGTGGAGTCTCTGAGGGATTTGACTAAACTCTTTCAAGCTGCCTGTTGTTTGATGCCATACCAATTACTTAAATTCAAATATATTAAAGGAAAACCAAATCAGTCTTCGCAAAGTGGGGGTTGGATATCACTGCATAGTGAGGGGACTACTGCAAGCTTGCTGTTTATTTCCAGCCTTTGTGAGGGTTTTTTTTAATCAAAGTTACTACAAATGAAGGAACTATCTGTGAAGTCAAACTGTTGCTAGGGGAAGGATTTGAGGTATTTCATTAGGTACTGTGAGGTCCATAAGTGCTTTAAAAGGGATTTGCAGTCACACTTATATGTTACAATATATCTTTTAAAAATAAACTTACGTACAAAGCATGTAACTTTGCAAAGGGTGTTTTGCTGGCTTACAGGCTTCATTCATTGCCAGGCTTTTTTTTGCACTTGGAATTTTTCTTTCGGCAGCAGTTTCTAACCTGTTTAAAGAACACTGTTTTGTTCACTCTGCAGAGCTTCTCCTGGTTTATAAAATGGGGTGAGGGAGGAGGAAGAAATCCTGATGTATTTTTATGTATTTGCTGTGTGTATCATGTTCATCTAAACCCTGCTTCTGTGTCTTACTCTGAGGCTAAATAGATGGCTGTATTCCGATGGAGATTAGAACAGATTAATCCATCTAAATTTTTCCCATACTAAAGTAGAAATTCTTCTTTTCTTCTCCCTCCCCTCTCTCTCTCCACCTTCAAATTTTACATCAGTCCCAACTACAGCTGCTAGCACTCCTGATGCTGTTGACAAATACTTGGAGACACCTGGAGATGAGAATGAACATGCCCATTTCCAGAAAGCCAAGGAGAGGCTTGAAGCTAAGCATCGTGAAAGAATGTCTCAGGTAAGGGGAGGTTTCTTTATTCCTAAGTGTGTGAGTTTGTCTGTCAAGTGATAAGTGATCCTTCATCTTCTTCTTTCCCAAGGCTTTATCCAGGTGCCCTGCCAATTCGCGATGCTGTAAACACACCATTTATGCCTTTCTCTCTCTGATCTAAGAATTCAGCTGACTGACACNTGTCACCACTGCGATCATAAGTCACTACAGTTACTATAAGGGTTAAAAGAAAAAAACCTAACACAAATGTCTCCGATCTTTGTGGGAGAATGTTTGTTTTGTGAGATTATTCATGTTTCAAAGTAAAGAACTTGGCCTTTGTATAAACTGTCCTTCCCTTGGAGCAGCTGAGGGAGATGGTTTGTGTTGAGCTTCATTTTCTGTGTGTGCCCTGGGTGTAGTGTAAGATCACATATGTTCATCTAATGGTTTTTAGCCTAAAGATAACATGATATGCATCTAAAGTCAAAGAAAAGAGGAGAAACTGGTGCTTTTGAAGTAAAAATACAAACTGAATCAACCCTTTTCTTTCCCTTCAACCAAAGAGGTTTGTGTAGCCTGAAATTGTACCCGGGTTTTAATCCAGTGAGAGATGAGTTACCCACTCTCTCAGAAACAGGGTTTATAATAGCAACGCAAATAAAAATGGTCACAGTTCTGCTTTAATACCAACAAAGAAAAATATAAGAGGTTTAAAGGAAAGCTCATATGCATCTTTATTGAGAATGAAAAAAAACCACAAAAAATGAATGTAGTATAATTCAGATGTACTTTGTATATCTGTGTAGCTAATTTGTTGTATTTTTTTCTTTATAACTTTGTTCCCCGATGGGATTTCAGTGTGTCACTCTGTTACTGATACAATATTAGCCTTTAGTTCTGTGCTAAAATGTTATTCCAAAAAGGAAAAAAAGATGTTATGAATGAAAATGAAATTAGGCTCTTAGGGTATGTCCCTGTCTATTGGCTGTGTCTGGCACTTCTCTAATAAATTGGGCAGGGTATCTTACCTGAAGCACTGATCCAACTGGTGCGAGCCACATACTGAGAATCTGACATGTCGTAGATAGGAAGACAGGTGCTCCTCATCTGCCTGGGAAGTATTGAAGCATAAACAATGTGTCTCCTCTTTAAACAGAGAAAATAGAGCCAATTTAATGGACAGGGAATCTGGAGAATAAAAATGGCACATAGCCTGCCTAGCAGAGGAGAAACCCTGCCTTGGCTAGGCATGCAGAGTGTTGGTGGATAATACAGTCACCACCCCATCATTCCTTCCCCTTGAAATAACCTTTTTGTAAAAAATGCTGTTGAGGTGGGTTTCTTGAGAGCAAAGGACAGTCAGTGCAGGTTTCCTTGACATAGTCTTCAGATTCTCACAGTGGTTCCACGTTTTTCTCCAAAATCCCAGTATGTAAAGGTTAATAGGGGCTGCGTAATTAGGGGCAGTATTCGGGTGGACTGTGTATTTTCTGTTTTAACATGAACATCTGGAGGACCCTCTCAACTGAAGGGTGTAATTCAAATGTTTGACTGAAACTGGAGCTAGTGCCCTCATTAGCACATTCCTAGCCATTCTTCCTGTCAGCACTGAGCACACAGGGGATGAGGCTGTTCAGCTGCCCCACTCCTGCAATGTCAGTCCTCCAAAAACAAGTCAAATAACCAGCTCTGGCCAGTTCAGCAACCTAAGCTGGCCCTGGTAAAAAGCAGCATGATAGGTACATTAAAAAAAAAAAAATCATTAAGTTGCCTAAGCTGCTTATGAAATCACATCTGAAAGGACATATGTCTTGAAGTACACAGACCCCCTGCAGAGCTTTGAAGATTAGAAAGATATTCAGGGAAGATCTAGGAGGCAAAGGTAATTTTTAGAAACTTAAGTTATGATTTGCACAGTATTGAACTAGGCTCTCCAGGTTAATTTGTCAAATGTTTAAAAGATAGTAGATGCTATGGGCAAGTAGAAAAGCCAGCTAGTTCACCATTCTGTGTTTCCTCACATAAACATCTATGTCCAGTAGCACTGCTTTCCTCTTCTGGCAATTTATTTTAAAATGGCTTTTTACATTTTTATTTTAAATTAAGTATGTTCTTAATATAAAACTAAAATATATATGTAGCTGAAAATTAATGTGGAGCTCTTACTTGTTATGTTAAAAATAATGCTGAATAAGTTAACTCAGTGCACCTTTGCTGTCAATGATTTTCTCGGTAAAAAGGTAACAAATGAGAGTCACTAGCCAAGTCTTCCAGCTGTACCAAACTTTTTTTTTTATTCAAAGTCCAGTTCTTTCAAAGCTGGAAAGTGGAGGCTTAGAAAGCAGCACAAATGCCCATTTTTCTTCTAATAAAAAGAGAAAAAAATGATCAAGTAATTCTTTAATCTTGATAAATGTTATAATCTGAAATAGATTGATTTGTTCAAAACACAGATAATTTGTTTCATTTAATAAAAAGTCTAGTTTTAAAATAGTATTGGTTTGGTGCACACCTTATTTTGTAACAGTCAATTAACTAATAAAAAAATCAGATGCATTCTAGTTGACATGAAAAATGTAATAATCTAAGGAGTAGGTAAGTTTATCACTAAACTTGAAGTGAATTATTTTAAAATGTCATCAGGAAAAATGTAAATATTCTGCATATCCTTTTTCTGAGATTTCCCTTAATTTACCATGAATTTTTCACGACTCATGTTTCTTTTTCTCTTGTATAAAGATGTTCACACAAGCAGAGACCAAGATCATAGTTCACAGCTCGTGAAAGACTTTTAGTAGGGAAATTTGTCTCTGTGATGACCTTGATGCACCTCTGGTTCAGACTCTTTTAATCCCTTGTGCTCTAAAGTGTCCATCCCTTTAGATTACAGACCATGAAAGTTTTTCTGCACCACACCTAAAGCAAAAAGGCTTGTAAACTTTCCTAATTTACGGGAAGTACTGTACGGAGAACTACATAATACAAAATTTAGAGCTTTTCCCAAGAATTAATAATACCACCTCAACAGCAGAAAAACTGCATTCCCGTGCAAACAGGGGTAGCCATTCATCACTGCATATGTAACCTTTAAATGTTTGCTGTTCTCCAAAAGATAACAGGGAGAGGTTATGTTAACTGATTGCAAGGTGTCATGGTTCTTGTTTCTTCTTTTGGTACAATTCCCCTTTTTCTCTTTCTCCTTTCAGTCTCCTTTACAGCTCCCTTACTTAATTAGTTGCTACTAAATATCCTGATGAACCAGATACCAAACCTTACTCAAGGGAGCAGTATATTTATACATTTTTCTCCTAAGACATCTTGTGACGTCTTCATGTCTTAAATTTGCTCTTCCTTTGGCTGTCTGCAATATTTTTGGAATTGTAGCATGTAGAATACTTATGATAGGAACTTAATGATACCTTGTGTCCTAGAATAGTTCTGCTTCTTGGAAGTTTATTTCCAAAGCAAACATCTGAAAATACTTACAGTTCTCAACCAGCCTGAACAGGTCTGGTGTTCATTCAAGATTTTTTTTTTTTTGATCATTGCATGCCACTTGTTCTAACATCCTGGATACATTTTCAGCTGATTTTCAGTCCCAGTGACACTGTAGAATCACAAAATGGTTCGAGTTGGAAGGGACCTTAAAGATCATTTAGTTCCATCCCCCTGCCATAGGCAGGGGCACCTTCCAATACATCAGATTGCTCAAAATGCCAGCTAGCCTGGCCTTGAATATTTCCAGGGATGGGGCATCCACAACTTCTCTGGGCAACCTGTGCCAGGGTCTCACCACCCTCAGAGTAAAGAATTTCTTTCTAATATTTAATCTAAACCCACTTTCAGTTTAAAACCATTCCTCCTTATCACTACATGCTTTGGAAAGTCTCCTCTCCTGCCTTCATGAAGGCCCCCTTTAGACAATGGAGGGCTGCAATAAGGTCTCCTTGAGTCTTCTCTTCTCCAGACTCAAGAACCCTAAATCTCTCACCCCGGCCTCACAGAGGAGGTGCTCCAATCCTTTTTCATCTTTATGGTCCTCCTCTAGGCCCACTCAAGCAGGTTGATGTGCATTTTGTGTTGGGCCCCAGAGCTGGATGCAGCACTGCAGGTGAGGTCTCACCGGAGTAGAGCAGAGGGACAGAATGCCTTCTTCAACCTGCTGTCCATGGTGTTTTGGATACAGGATACACTGGCCTTCCTGGGCTCTGAGCACACATGGCTAGCTCATATTTGGTTTTTCATCCACCAGGAAACTCAGCAGGCAAAACAATTTCCCACTTTGAAGTTTACAGCACCCCATTAACATCCCAAAAGATAAGTCTCTGTTCTTTTGAGCTGTTATTGAGTCCACAGTCTCTTAGAGATAAATAATTTTGCTGACAATAAGTTGATCTGTTTTTACTGTAACTGCTGTCTTGAGATACACTCTAGGGTTTGGAGTGAAAAGGAAGATTAAAACTTGACAACAAAATTCCATACATGCTACAACTCTGTATAGAACTGAGAGGTATTACATTTTAAGGCCTGGGACTTGTAAAAGTCTCCTATGAGCCCCGGTTTGCGTGGGTTTTTTTTTTTTAAAGGCACAGGCTCAGCCCCTCAGGTACCCTGAGGCACCACCAGCACTTTCCAGTCTGCTCATCAAAGAGCCTGATTAGCAGTGTCTGGTGTAGTGTGTGGAAAACCGGGAAGCCTGAGACAGGAGGTGAGTGCTGGAGGCTCAACTTGCAAACATGAGACACAGCAGGTCTTATTCCTCCTGCCTTTGGTATTGGTCTTGGTAAAATTTCAGTTGTCCATGTGGACTCTGAGCTTTTTTTTTAAATTATCATGACAGTTTTTATCAAATGGTGAGAAAATGTGTGTTTTATTGAGAAGGGAAGGAAAGGAAATGCACATTGTGAATAATTGCTTATAGGTTTCTTATTCTACTAATCCTGCACAGAAATAGTCACCTATTTGTGTGCACTTCATTCAGTGGGAACAATTGTTCCTATATAAAATGGATTATCTGAGGAGATTGGTATCTAGGTGTGAAACGAGTGATGCCCCTAGGTAAGACGACAAAAAGGTTTCAGATGTCATGGACAACAAGTTAGCCCACTCCCTGACTACTGAAATACTGCTGCTTGGTGTTACAGGGAGAGGAGGCTTCTCACATTACTGAAAGGAATGACACCAAAAGATCTCCTCCGTTTTTTTCCTGACAGTGTTGTACTTGAGATACATATTCAGTTCTTGGAAGTGTTTCTACAACCCCTGTTTCTGGACATTTAGCTGGACTAGTACAAATTATGTGTAAATTTTGATCTGCCCTACTCAGACCAGTGATGCAGTCTGAATAAATTAAAAAGTTTTGTGGTGTCAAAAAAGGTGGCATGATCCAATTGGAATGAGTTGAAATTTCCACCCTTGGACAAAACTAGTGGAATCTGTTTTCTTTCTGTCTCAGATGAAAAAGGGTTGGTGTGTTCACCCATGGAGATCTCCACTTCCCTTGCTTGAGGGCTGGTTAACGTGTTCCTTCACAGTGGAGTTGTGAGAGCTTGGCATAGTGTTCAGACACACAAGTACTGGTTTTTTTTAATTTAGTAACAGAATCCTACCTTCATAAAATGTTGTAACTGCTTTTTTTTTTTTTTTTTTTAGAGATAAAAGGAGGAGAGGGATGTAAAAATGTGACTCTTGCAGCTGCAGTGCTTGGCTGCTGCTAAGCTGTGGGGCAAGGGAGGAAAATAGGAAAGTCATGCTCTTTGTTTTATTCATTAGGTCATGAGAGAGTGGGAAGAGGCAGAACGCCAAGCAAAGAACTTGCCAAAGGCTGACAAGAAAGCTGTTATCCAGGTAAAGGAAAATGCAACCACAACCTTACCATCTGGGGCCCCAGTTAAGATACAAGTGGTGCTGGGTGTAATATAATTTAATAAGCTACTTTATGGAGATTTCACGTTATTCTCTGCTCTTTCTTCCCGTCTATGCTGATGTCTTCTCTATTTCTGTTGTGACCGATGTTTTTTTCAGCATTTTCAGGAGAAAGTGGAATCACTGGAACAAGAAGCAGCAAATGAAAGACAGCAGCTTGTGGAGACTCACATGGCACGAGTGGAAGCCATGCTGAATGACCGTCGACGCATTGCTCTGGAGAACTACATCACAGCCCTGCAGACTGTCCCGCCCAGGGTGAGTGTGGTACTACAAGCTCTGCTAGCTGTGTCAAAATCATCGTAGTTGTCCAGGGGGAAGTGTAGATGTGCCCAGGTGCAGTCCAGCTTCGTAGCCAGGAGTTCACCGTGCAAGAGCTGTGGCAGCAGTCAGACAGTTTGCCTAAATGCATATACAAGCTCCCTATGTGAATACCTGTTGATGGATAGATACATAATAAAGATATTTGAGCAAATCACATGGAATTAATTGGTTGTCATAAATTGTAGCGGTTCACAGATCCTGCAGGAGGGTGGTGTCCCTCCAAGTGATGCACATTAGGATGCTTCATCGTGACAACATGGGGCTTAAAGATGGGATGGGTGTGATTTTTTGTTTTGTTTGTTGAACTGTTTAAGTGTTTGGTGAAGGATCTTGTGAGGATTGTTGGATGGCATAAAGTTAGCACACTAGCAATTCAAAGTTGTCAACTTTGGATGTGATGGCTATTGATGGGTGTTAACATGTACATTCAGACTGCAGATTGAGTGGAATTTAATGACTATGTCTCTGATACTTGTTTCAATACCACAATAGCTGGTCAGTGACCTCCAGAGGAAGAGAATTTGCAAAAAAACTGGAGAAAGCAGTTTTATGTATCTCTGGCCTCTTGAATACTTCCTACATGGAAAATACATTGTTACAGTGCTGGGTCTTTCAGTGAATTTGACCTTACAGGGAGTTATACAAATATGGCTAACATGATTACATTACATATTTTCAGTAAATTTCCTTCTGAGGAGAAACCATTGTCTCAGTTCTTTATCATTGTCATCATAATTGAACTTTTTTCTCTACCCCATGGTACAAAACTCTCTTGCTTTTACCATATCTGCCAAATAAAAGTTAAAATCTTTCATTTAGGCAAAGTGTGGAGGGGTGACTTCAGGATAGTTGTGTGAAGAGTTTCCATGTATTTTGCAATAGTAATTTGTGGAAAATGAAGCTAGTTGCTGTTAAATTGGTAGAGGATGTGAGTACTTGAGGTATTTGGCCTGACTGAGTTGCATGTTTTAAGCTCTGACCACAGTGAGGGTAGTGAAAAGCTTGAACTCATTAGGAGATAGATTAGCAAGTTATAAGCTGGGATGCAACTTCTTTTAAGTAGATGGAGTCTGTGGCTCAGAACTCAGGTGAGTATATAGACTGGCTGCAGGTCATGTTTGCTTTCTTGCACTGTGGGTTTGGGTAGCTCACCAAAGTTCCACCAAGGTTCCACATTTGGCTTTGGAGCCAAGCTTTCCTGCTTTGAAGTTCAGCCTTGTACAAATGTAATCCTGTCTGAAAAGTACCCCAGTAAAATTTGGTTTCAAGCTGTGTGTGTGTCAGGCTGGAAGCTTGGTTCTGCAGGTATCTGCAGTTGTTGAAGGGTATGATGACGACCACACATAACAGAAAGGTCTCGACAGGTGCCAGAATATGGAATGCAGAGGACACAAAGTGAACTTCAGCTGCAGAACTCTCTAAGGGGAAAAAATGTTAAGTTACTCTGGGACCAGAAAAACTTGCTTTCTGTGCTTGTGTAGCTTGTAGTCAGCTCCCAGGACATTTAAATTACTGACACATTTCCTGTGTCAGGGGAGAGCACCAGGCTGAAAGGTGACATGAGTCAAGTAAAAGTCAGTTTTGAAGATTCTGTTTGAAAGACTGAAGTGCATCCTATATTGAGTATATGTCCTATATATGTCCTACAAAAGGAAATAATTCTGAAAGGAGCAGGCAGCAAGCATGGAGGTAACATTAGTTTGAAGGTGCTACCAGACGGGACTCATCTCAAAATAACAGGGGTGAACGGTTTAAAAAATAATGTCTTTAAACAAGTCCTTGTTCAGTCTTGTAGATAGCCTTGTCCTTGCCTCAGCATTTTTTGGCTGAGTACTCTGTAGCTGATGACAGTTGCGGTATTGAGCTGCTGGTCAGGTGCATGCCAAAGCACTTGAAAACACTGACCTTGAATTCAGCAGGACGATTTGTCTAGTTGTAATGGCGGGGGGGGGGGGGGGGGGGGAGTTGAAGGAACTTAGGAATAAAAAGAGGTTCTATATCTTTGGAAGGAGGGTCAGGTATCCCAGGAAATATTTAAGGGGATTGCTAGGGCATTTTCTTAGGTCACAAAGGGCCTTCAGGGAAAAGGACTCAATAGTGACTTCTGATTTTTTGTCAGTAATTGGCATTGAGGGTCCTTCCCTTGGATCATCATCATTCTCTGGCCAATCAATTCTGGTTGTATATTTTCTGCCTCTTGTGGTAGGAGCAACAGCCATTGGTTGAGGCTCACTGTCTGGTTTAGCTGCGGGCTTAGGCTCACCGTCTGGTTTAGCTACACCCTGAGTAGCTGGGGTGTTGGCTGCAGCCTGAGTGACTGGGGTAGCTGCTCCTGAGTGACTGGGGTAGCTGCTGATTTATCTCCCTGCCCCCCTTCCTCTGTCTGCTGCCCTACAGTATCTAGCAGTGTGTGATAAGCATATGCCAGGGCCCAGCTTACTGCAATGATCTTTTTCTCCTTATGGTCATCATGGCGTTTCTCTTTCAAGCATTTCCCCACCTCAGCTGGGTTCTGTATTTGTTCACGTGGAAAGTCCCAGGCTATAGGGTCAGAAAATGCCTTCAGGGTTTGGCCCATATCCTCCCATTCTCCACAGCACTCAGGATTTTCCACACCTGGGTCTACTCCTGGGTCAGGGGTCACATCAGCCCCTCTAGAAATCTCAGCCCTCATTCTAGACAAACTGCAGACCATATAAAGGAAGCTTACCAGATTAAATACCAGGATGGTGGTATCCTTGGCATTTAGGAGAAACTGGACATTCTCAAAAAGTGACTTAACAGATTCAAAGGAGAAGAAGGAATGGAATGGAATGGAATGGAATGGAATGGAATGGAATGGAATGGAATGGAATGGAATGGAATGGAATGGAATGGAGAGAAAGAAAGGGAAAGGGAAAGGGAAAGGCAAGGCTTATCCCCTGCTCTTCCTCTAACAAACTGCGTGCAGTTACTAATAAATTCCCAAAACTACTAGGAACTGGAACAAGGACACAGGGTAGGACAAAGAAACCATAGACCATACGTATCTTGGACAGACTCCAGTACCTTTGTAAACTCCCTATAAATCATTATCACCGAGCCCAGCACAATAGCTATTCTAATCCGTGCCACTCTACTGTAAAAACTTCATGTTAGGGTCAATACTGGAGCTATCTCTGGATAAGAAAATAAGCCTAGGGACCAGAAAGGTATTAAAACCTCAAAAAAGCCAAAGACCAGAAACACATGAAGGCCTTCACCCCAACAGACTTGAATTCAAGCAACATGGCTACTGACTGCTTTATCCCAATACAGAGTAAGTAAATCCAAAATGCAATCAGTACACGTTTTTTTCCACTTTCTCAAGCCTTGTGTTGGGCACCAGAAATTGTACTTGTTTAGGGCAAATTTGGGAGAAAAACCTCAAGGGGTTCCTCTAGAAAGCAGATTCAAGCAGTCCCTCCCCCCAACTGGTTCAGGAAAAATATTTCCTTGAAGAAAAGTGGAAAAGTGCTTTGACTGTTAAATAAACCTGTTTATTTACCAGTCAAAGCATTCACCAGCACAAAAAACAAACAATATTAAACAATGAAACTTCTTGCCACTCCAAAAGAGATGACAAACTCAGGA
Organism: Chloropsis cyanopogon; assembly: GCA_013400585.1. NCBI lineage: Eukaryota > Metazoa > Chordata > Aves > Passeriformes > Irenidae > Chloropsis > Chloropsis cyanopogon. Next base: position 52,285 of record WEZZ01018149.1, read on the forward strand.
AGTGTTCTTTGTGGGCTGTAGCTCAGCTCACCCAGTCTCTTATCAGTCCCTCCAGCACTAGAAATGCCACATCCCAGGCCCAGCCCGGTGGGCCACAAGCTGCCAGTGCTCTTCTGGGTTTTCAGTCCAGAGCAGGTTTAAACAGTTCCAAGGAAAAGAAAAACCACAGTCCAGGGGACTTCTCTGCCACAGCTAGCTAAAAATTAACTAAAAAGCAAAGAAGAGCTCTGTCCTGCTGTCTGTCCGTCCACAGACAACATAGTCCAGGAGCAGGAATATGTAGGAGTCAGTGCAGTTTCTGAAAACAAACTACACACTTCTTCTGTGCCCCCCTTTCTTCACTCTCAGAACCAGTCTTAAAGGTGCAGAACTTATTGCTGGGCTAAAAAGACGAATGGGGATACAATTCAGCATCATAAAGTCACCCCCAGGACAGGCACATAGAAAAAAATTAGAGAGGCCAAAGCTCAGTTAGAACTTATTTTGGCAACTTCAGTGAAAGATAATAGAAAATGTTTTTACAAATATATTAACAGCAAAAGGAAGGGTAAGAAAAACCTCGGTTCTCTACTGGTTACAGGAGGGAATTTAGTGACTGCGGATGGAGAGAAGGCAGAGGTGTTTAACACTTTCTTTTCCTCAGCTTCAGCGGAAAGACAGCTTGTCCTCAGGAGAACTGTCCTCCTGGGCTGGTAGATGGTGTCAGGGAGCAGAATGATCCCCCTGTTATCCAGGAGAAAGCAGGCAGGGAATTGCTGAGCTGCATAGATATTCATAAATCTAGGGGATCAGACGGGATCCATCCCAAGGTGATGAGGGAGCTGAGGCAGATAAGCCTCAGGCAGATGAGTTTGCGAAGCCACTCTCCATCATTTACCAACAGTCTTGGCTCACTGGTGAAGTTCCGGATGACTGGAAGCTAGCCAATGTGACACCCATTCACAAAAAGGGTGGGAAGGAGGATCCTGGAAATTACAGGCCAATCAGTCTGATCTCGGTGCCTGGTAAGGTAATGGAACAGTTTATATTGAGTGCCATCATGCAGCACTTACAGGATGGCCAGGGTATCAGACCCAGCCAGCATGGGTTTAGCAGGGGTAGGTCATATTTGAGCAATCTGGTCTCCTTTTATGACCAAGTGACCTGCCTGGTGGATGCAGGAAGGGCTGTTGATGTTGTGTACCTGGACTTCAGCAAGGCCTTTCACACCATCTCCCACAGCATACTCCTGGAAAAGCTGGCAGCCCACGGCTTGGACAGGAGCATTCTTTGCTGGGTTAAGAACTGGCTGGATGGCCGGGCCCAGAGAGTGGTGGTGAACGGTGCTGCATCCAGCTGGTGGCCAGTCACTAGTTGTCAGTGGCCCCCCAGGGTCAGCGCTGAAGTGAGTTCTGTTTAATATTTTTATTGATGACATGGATGAGGGTATTGAGTCTATGGTTAGTAAACATGCAGATAGGAGCATGTGTCGATCTGTTGGAAAGTAGGAGAGCTCTGCAAAGAGACATGGAATGGTTGGATGGATGGGCAGAGGCCAATAGGATGAAGTTTAGTAAGTCCAAATGCCAAGTCCTGCATTTTGGCCACAATACCCTGTGCAACACTATAGGCTGTGGACACTGTGGCTGGACNAACACAAGCCCTGTGAGGAACAGCTGAGGGAGCTGGGGGTGTTTAGCCTGGAGGAGACTCAGGGGTGACCTTATCACTCTCTACAGCTTCCTGAAAGGTGACTGTAGTCAGGTGGGGGCTGGTCTCTTTCACCAGGCAGCAACTGACAGAACCACAGGACACAGTCTCAAGCTGAGCTAAGGGAAATTTAGGCTGGATATTAGGAAAAAATTTTTATGGAGAGAGTGATAAAGTACTGGAACCATCTGCCTGGGGAGGTGGCAGAGTCGCCATCCCTGGATGTGTTTAAAAAAAGATTGGGTGTGGCACTCAGTGCCATGGTTTAGTTGAGGTGGTATTAGGGCATGGGTTGGACTCAATGATCTTGAAGGTCTCTTCCAACTTAGTCATTCTGTGGTTTCTGTGATTCTGTGACGATGAAACCTGGGGAGCAATTGATGATAGCTGAATGACCTCATGAGTTAATCCAGTCCACTAACTGCTTTGCAGGATATGGAGCCAAAAGTTTGAAAAACAAACTTCAGCTGCCTAGCCAAAGAGAAAATGGGTTAATGGAAAATGCAACTTTGATAACCTAGCTGTATTTCACTCTGGCAGTTCCCGAGTAAACTAAAAGTGCATTTGATGCATTTGGGTTATCTTTGGGAGAGCAATTAATAACCCTACTGATAACATGTTAAGTATTATTAGAAAAGGTGTGGGAGTGGGGGGTTCTGGAGTTCTTAAATTATTTTTAAGAACCTGCTTCACTGTCTGCTTCAAGTCACATGGTTTGCTATTAATATGTTTACTACAAAAATAGATTCTAATTATTTTAAGTGATGGAGTCTCCTTCTCTAAAGTTGTGAGGAAGAATTTGGATTTAAATTTTAAAAATAAATTAGACTTTCTTATGGAAGTGCTGCATGCAGTTAGGAGAATTAAAAAGTCTGTGAATCCTTTGTGAATAGCTTCTGTATCGGATCAAAAACTAACTGCAGGTTTTTTTCATGCGTTACATGGATGATTGCCCAGTGCAGTGTCAGAGGTGTGCCTCTGAGTACCACTCAGGGCAGCAGGGGAGAGAGGGAGCACACAGAGATGAAATTGCATTGTTTCAAGGTGCAATAGAAAATAAATTTAGGCAAAACCAAATATTTGTACTCTTGTTCTGTTCTCAGAAGCACTGTCTGACAGGCTGCCCAGAAACTCAAAATTTGATTCTCATTCTTGATTCCTGATGCAGCTTAGCTGTGCTGCTCTACTTTGCTATCTTTGAAAATGGGGTGCAGCTGTTCAGTATCCAGTAGCAAAATGGTATATTGTTTCATGATCCTTGATGGGCTTACTACAAGAAAGGAGGATTAGTGACAACTGGAAGCAATATGCCTCTAGTTTTTAAAACAGTTGGAAATTTTCCCCTTCATTTGAATAGGGGAATTCAAATCCATCATTCTCTGTGAGCAAATTGATTTTGTAATTTGCTTGTATTCCTTTTTTCATGCGCAAATTTTTGTGGATTTATGTCTTCCTTTATAATCTTTGATGGTAAGAGAGGCACATTATCTGTGGGAGGCTTGTGGTGTGTGACAAAGACAAGCAGAAAAGAAAATTGATGAAATAAAGGGTTTCAGAGGAGGGAAACATACAGGAAAACTTTGAAAGGTAATTAATTAACCTCTTTACTTTGCACATAAATTTAAGTGAGCATATAATCCTTAAAATCAGTACAAAATGCTTCTCTTCTAATTCAGCACTATTATACTGAAATATAAATTCTTGCTTAGAAGAGCGGGATCGTTAAGATCAACCCTGTAATGTACATTAATCCATCTGATTTTTTTTTTTCCATGTTTTCTTTTTCTTCAGAATTTCCTCTGGTACTTTTTATGCTTTGGAGCAGTGTCTGTTCACAGAGAGAGCACAGGGCAGGTTGAAACTAGTCCAGTTTGGCTATTTGGACAGGGAAGAGGAATCTGCAGAGGGGCCTATGCTCAGTATCTTGGTGTTTGGGAAGCTCATAGCATTTCCTGAGTCCAAAGGGGTTGCTGTGGAAATACACAGTTGGAGGCAGGCCAAAGTGTTACTGCTGAATTGGTGATAAAAATCCTCTTGTGCAGCAGGAAACAACAGTCCAGCTCTAATACTCTACACTTTAGCTCTGCTTCTCCAAACTCCATTAACTTCCAGCTGTGGAATTCTTCACATATACTTAATTTTGTAGGTTTTTTTGTGAAATAGCATGGATTTCAGCTCTATTTTCATATAAAGTCAGATTTCAAGAAATGTGCTCAGCTAATTTCATTTTCCAGAGTGTTGTTTTAAACCCTGGCAGGTTTGTTATATCTAGAATTAAGAGTTTTAAAATAGTGAGCAGAAACAAAATTTGTTGTAATTTGTCAAAGTTCAGTAAGTTGAAATACTGAAAAACAAATAATGAGATTGAATCAAATAGTTTTCATTTTATTTGGCCGCCAGAGGAGTCCTTGAGAGGAGAGGCAAATGTAAGTCTTGGCCACCATTATAGCAAAGTGATTTTCATGTGTGAAATAACATTTTTGTTACAAATTAGGAGAAATTATGAGAAGGCATCTTTAACTGCACAGAACAGGTATCTGGGTGGGGATTTATTTGTCTTGCCCATGAGTGTTTGCATTCATCCAGTTCAACTTTTCTTGAATGTTTCTAAAATGAGGTACTTCTCCATCATGAAACATGACCTGCATGTTAATAATGTAGCAAGTGAAATATGTACTGAATACGATACACAAGGTATTCAGAAGAGTGACTGAAAAGAAGCAATTGTTGCACATTGCAAGAGCAGTAATTGGAAGGGACTGATGATTGATTTTTCTCTAAAGGCAAGGTTAAAGAGCATTGTGAAAGTTTCCTCTCTGATTTAGAGTGAATTTTGATCAAAATGACAAGACAGCTCAGATTTTCCCATGGAAGTTCCATGGCACAAAGCCAGGAAGTTGTATTTTCAATACACAGAGGTGCTTCAATATGGTTTTTGTGTGGTTTCTTTGTAATAAGTATTTTGGCTTTCCAGGAGGAGAGATTTTTTTTTCATCAGAAGAGATTGTAGCCATGCAAACTCTACATATGATGTTTCCATTTTCCAAGCTCGATGAAACTGCACTGTTTCATCACTCCCTTAAAATCGGAAATAGCAGATTAGGATCAGCATAGAGATCATGGTGGGGGGGACATCTGCATGTTTATATATTCATATTTATGTGAGTGTGAGTGTGTGTGTGTGTGTGTATATAACTTGCTAGAAACTGGATTATGGGCATTTTAGATCTCATATACAAGACCACAGAATGACTCATTTTCCAAATAAGAGACAAGGCATATTCTCTAAAGTTCTATGTAGAACATTAGTTCTTAATGGTGCATTGTCACCCTAGGTAGTCTGTGTAGCCCAGATACATTGTCTGTGAACCTGTCCGCAGGTACTGAATGCATGCAAGTCCCCAGGTACTCAGGAAAGCTATATAAAATAGTACTTCAACAACATTCTCCAGCATAAACGGGGTTTTAAACTAACAATGATAAAATACCCAAAGACAGGAGCACATCTGCTGGACAGTTACAATAGCTTGTAAGAAGGACTATGATCAATCTCAGTTGTGCTCAGTTGTAGATAAAAAACAGGTGTTTGAATCTGCTGAGAAGGGGGAGCTTTGGAATGAGTTTGATGAGAGCAAATGGTGTTACAGTATGTGTTTAAAATAGTTGGTAGGTTCACATCTTATTAGGTATGTCTTTTTTGCTGCATTTACCTGAATAGTGTGTGCCATGAGACTTTGGATTTAAGCTTCTTGCCAGCCAGTCCAGAGTTTTGGAGTACACCGTACTGCAAATTATTCCTAACTAATCAGAATAGTTAATGAAATAAAATGCATTCAGAATTTGATGCTGGATCCTGTTGCCTAGGAAGTCACTGGCCATTCTTGTCACTGCCTAAAGGACAGTCACCAATGTCATTGGTAGTATCCTGGTTGCCTTCAGAGGAAGACCAAAACAAAAAAAAAAGGAAACAAGCCATCAAAACAGGTACAGATCATTGAAAATAGTGGAATTATTTCATGAGGCTTAGGTAAGCCACTGGTGGCTGATCCAAGTTATTCTGTGAGATGTTTTTTACTAAGATGACTACAGCCATAAACATGCACAGTTTGCCCTGGCAAAACACACAGCAGAACTTCAAGTGTTAGACCCAGAATTTTTTTAAGAAGTTTGGTGGTTGGTACATTATTTAAGAAGAACAAGAGGTGCCAAGCTGGCCCAAAGATGTGTCAGCTTTTTGTTCTTCTGCCATAGACAATGTCAGAGCTAAGGCCTTGGGAACTTAATTTCGCTGATAATAGAACCACTTTGATTTATAATTTAGTCTGAAGGTTCCTGCCTAGGGTCAAAGTAATAGACAGCTGTGGATATAATGGCTTCAGATGGGGGTCTGGGTGGATCTCCTCAGCCTGTGGTGCCTTTCCCTGTTGCATCTCTAGTTAGCATTAATCCAGTTATAATAAGCAGCCCAGCTCAGCTCCATGAACCAGCTTCTGGCTGACTGACAGAAGCTCACATCCAGTGGGAGCTCTTCTAGGATGCAGGCATCTTATTGGTTCAGAGTCTGGGGGCACACAGATAGACCAATGACCTGTCTCGAGCTGGGAGTTTTGAACTGACTATAAAAGCAAGCCCCAAACAATAAAATAGGCTGTTTGCTGATGACCTGTGGGAGTTTGTCATGTGTTATGTCTCAGACATACGAACATCACGGATACCCAATGTAATATTTCCCTACCTCTGTGCTTGACCTTGACTATTCCTTGTGGCCCCTCTAGTCTTCCA
>WEZZ01018149.1:60297-73696 GCA_013400585.1 Chloropsis cyanopogon
CTTTACAGTTGACACTTCAGTTGTTTGACCATTACCACAAAATTGTGAGGATTACTCACTTTCCAGCATTTGTCCACAGTTTCTTACAACTTCATCTGAGAGTACTTGGCTTTGGGGACTTTGAGTTATTTGCTTCATGAATGAATTTTCAGCAATGGAGACACTAAGTTTAACTCTCTGGCAGGATATGGCTTCACATCTCTATTTCTGTCTGACATCTCTTCTTCAAATAACCTTTGGTTTGCTTTCCTGAGACATTTTTGAATCTGTTCTTTCTCTTAAACTGAAAAGATTCTGAAATCTTTGGGCTCCATATCTTAGTATTCATCTCTTGTGTAAATATTAAATCAGTTTAGGCTCTATATTTGTCCATGAATCTAAGTCTTCTTAAAACTTCACCTTCATCCACAGTTCTTCGTGCTTTGGAAAGCTGTGCACAGAGCTTCTGACACTTATTTTATCACTTCTACGCCTTCTTCCCTGTGTCAATCTCAGTGCCAAGACAGGCTCTTTACCACTTCTTTTCATTCTTTATTCTGCGTCACAGTAAGGTCATCTTTCTCTTCCTTCTCACTGCTCAGCAGCTTCAGGTAGGATGCACAAGCACAGCTCCACAAGCGGGAATGGCGAGAAGGGGGACTGCATTTCCAGAATCCATATAATCTCAGAGTTAAAAATTGATGTCTTAGCTGGATGCTGGAGATCACTTCCTGTTTTTGCACTGTTTTATTGTGCAGAGCAGGAAAGTACATAGCAATACATGTCTTAGCCTTCAGTGGTCTGCCATCACTGTGTATATTTTCAAGTTCCCTTCAGCCACTGATCTTTTCTTTCTTTGTATTCAATTACATGCCTGAAGGCATGTATCAAGTAGGTTTTACTAATTAATATTACTTGCAATAGACTTCACATTTTTGCAAAATCTGGCATCTAAGCTGGGAAACTTCAGAAAACTGGGCAGAGGTCTCTTTTTTCTTACGGCTTTTCAGTCAGTTGTGTATTCTGGATGTGTGTGTTCTGGATGTGTATGTTCTGTCCCTCAGCTCAGTGGTTCTTTTCCTCTGTTTTCTCCTCTGGTGGAATAGCAATAGTGACAGGGCAGGAACATTGTGAATTTTTTTTTTCCTTAAGTTTTGCAGTCAAGTCTGGGGATTGGTTATTCATAGAAACACAAAAAATCTGAACACCCTCCTCAGGAACATTATCTACTGCCTACAACTACTATTTAGTGGTGCATCCTAATGGTGTTGAGAGGATCTTCCTTACAGTAGTCAGAGTTGCCTTCAGAATATAGCACCAAGGGCTTTTGGCTTGGGATACATCTCCAGTGCAAGAAATGAAAACATGTTGTTCTAAACAGATGATTTTTTTGTTCTTTCTTTCCCTGTAGCCTCGTCACGTATTCAACATGCTGAAGAAGTATGTGCGTGCTGAGCAGAAAGACAGACAGCACACTCTCAAACACTTTGAACACGTCCGCATGGTAGACCCAAAGAAAGCTGCCCAAATCAGATCTCAGGTAATGCCCACTGATGGTTAGTGAGGTTGTGTTAGTTCATAACTATTGTGAAATTTCTGTCAACCTATTTTTTATAAATCACCCAACTCCCTTCCATGGACAGTTTTAAATGCAATCAAAACCAATCTGTTTTCCATCAGAAGATTAAGGCAAAGGTATAGATTAATGTGGGTATGATTTTTCTTCTGAGAAGAACTGATTACAGGTTTTTTGTCTATCTGGACCATGAGTCAATCATGGGCATGTTCTGAGGAGCCTTCCAGCACATGAGTGCTGAGAGCCTGTGTTAGTGCTTTGGTAAATAATACCTCTGGGAAAACATCAGTATTAGATTTAGCAGCAACACATGGTTGTGCTTCTCTCAGCTGAAGTGGCAGAACCAGAAGTGGTGTAGCCATCTGACTGTGACCAACCTTTCTATATAGAGTCATTGCAGAGGCACTTGTAATGTCTATACATGTGATTACTGCGATGCACTCAAGTTTAATGTGTTCTTTTAAAACAGACACTGTCCTTCATGGCATTTAACTGCTGAATGTTACTATAGTCCTCAATGCATATGTTTTGCAACATCTTTTATCTTGTCTTCATAAATCATAGAGGGCAAGAAAGCAGAAAGAAAACACCCAAGATAGAAGATGTAGCTGGCTTTCAAAGCAGGAATTAAAATTGGAGTCACAATGGATAAGCTGTAAAAACAATCTGCTGGAATCTGTGGACTCTGCTGCTGTTCCCTCTGTAGGATTCAGTGGCAGGCACTGTTCCAGCCGCAGTTTTTTAATTGACTGACATCACTAAAAGAAAAAAACCATGTACCTCCCTGGATGTAAGATTAGGTTTTCAAACATCTGTTTCAGCCAAATGTGTACATCGAGATCATGCTGTCTTGAAATTGCTGGAGTGAAAAATGCACACTTCTAAAAGTCTTCTGCAGTGACTACTGTCTTTGCCTTGTCTTAAGCATCTAACATGACTTTTTTTTTCCCAAGTCATTGGATTATTTAATAACAAAAATCAGTGAAATTTGGCAGGGTGCAGGTTGTGTGGCAGCACTGGTGAAGAACAGAAACTGACGTATAAATACAAGAAGTACAGTGTATTGTCTAACATGTCATTGTAGGAATGAGTATTGATATAGCATCTTTGTGTCTAGAATTGGTCAGATGGCTGGGGAAATGTGGCCTAGGAGTTCTGTTTGTGAAATGTTTTTCAGTGGAAAATGGAAAACAAAATATTTTGTTCAATAGCATAAACATTTGGATTTGAAGAAATCATGTTGCTGTTTAATTAAAATTGCTGTCTGCAATTCATTTTACTTGTTAGGCCTAATTATCTTGTCAGTCTTCTAAGTCTTTTAAGATGCACCTCAATTTCTCCTTCTACTGAGGAAAGATGATACTTGTGAAGAGTACCCTGGGGGAGCACATATCACGTGATGCGATAACTCAACCCGTAACAATGTGAGGGCACTTGAGGCAATACAGCTGTAATCACATGAGATGATGCAGTAATGCTGCTGGGTGGAAATATTTTTGTTTGCAGCTCAAAAGGTTTGCAATTTGCAAATGTTACCTTTTTTTTCTTTTTCTTTGGAGAGCTGTTTCTTTTTGGAGTATTTGGGTTAGGAAATAAATAAATAAAACCAAACACCTGAAACATTATAATGCAGCAATCACTGTGCCTCACTTGGTTTACATGTTATGTGAAAACTTATGAGTTTGGGCAAATGTTGCTGAAAGAAGAACGAAGCTGTGGATTTCTGCCACAATAGCTGCTTGTGTGCATGTTCTGCTCCACAGCAAATGTAAACCCCTACTTTAAATTACTGCATTTCCATGGGATTTCAGGTGGTTGCTATGGAAGAGCATCTAAAATGGTATTTTTGTAGCAGCTGTAGGAGAGAGGTGAGTTTTGTAAAGGGTTTTACAGTTTTCATACATAGAGCATATTGAAATCTTATACCTGCACAAATGAAAACAGTCTTGCTTCCTATAATCTATGAAATTTGTATGTCAAATTATCCATAGTATTCCCCTCCTTCGAATACTTTTGTTTCCATAGGTTATGACACATCTACGTGTGATATATGAACGCATGAACCAGTCTCTCTCCTTCCTCTACAATGTGCCTGCTGTGGCAGAGGAGATCCAGGATGAAGTTGGTATGCAAACTACTAATGTAGAAAAAAATATATATTTCTGTGATGAGAAATTACCACCAAAAGCAAAAATACATCATCTCACTTTTCCTATTGATATACTACTTCAGCTGAAAAATAGAAGAGTAAACCTGGCAACATTCTTAAATTTTGAATTAAATTATAATGAAACCTTGGAAGACAAATCCTGTATAACCCATGCAGTGGCATCATCATACTGTTGTGAATGTCTTCCCTGAAATACGTTAATTGACATTTGGAGCCTTCCATGCTATAGGGGTGCAGCAATTGAAAATGAGGTTTAGCAAACCCTATCCTTTGGATATTTAGTTTACTGGGTAAGTATTTACATGATACAGACCATGTGGAAATCCCACAGCTAAAAAACTGGTTGCAGAACCAAGGATCTGAGAAAAGTGTAGGTATTAACTTGGCAGTATCCTAGTGGTCACGCATTTTAGTTCTTGGTTAGTTATCAAATTGATATCTCTGCTCGTCCCATTTTTTCCAGCATACAAGCTGGACTGTGGATGAATCCAGTAGCAACAGTCCCATGTTTGCCTCTTCCCTGAGAGCTGTAATGGCAGATAGCTGTGAGGGAGAATGGCCTTTCCTTCCATTCAGATTCCTGCCCTTTGGCTGTGGCATTGCTGCAGCACAGAGATCTCCAGTACAGCACTCAGACTTTGCTGTTTGTTCCTATTGCAGCAAGGCAACTGCACGCAGTTTTGGACATCATGTTGCCAATGTGTGTCTTTAAGAAAAATAACACATGGTTAAATGTGAAGGTCAGAGATGGGCCAGTCGTTTTTGGAGCAGCTTTTTTCATGAGTTGTAATACTCTGCCAAATGGCAGTTAATATATTAATTTCACTACTAACCAGCTTCAGCTGAATAAATAAATCATTGATTTCTTCAAAACACAAGGGAGTGAGGCATACCACTGCAGTAAGGAATAGGATGCATTTAAGACACAGGGAGGGATGGACAGGGAATAGTGGTGGATTCATTTGCCCGAAGTATGAGTTATGACGGAGATGTGCTTCTGCCTGTGAGGGCTGGAGATGAGATCAAGAAATTGTGGAAGGGATTGGGAGGCAGCCAAAAGATTACTGGTTAGTAATTGTCCTTAACCATGTGTTTCTTTCTATGCTCCACAATTAAAGGCACAATCAAGAGTCTCAGTCTGTGGTGTAGAGTCATTCAGGGAGGAACAACATCTTATTGATAATTTGAAAACATATCATTTCTGTACAAAGAAGATGTCAGTACTGTGAGGTCTTTGACATGCTCAGTTAGTTTTCTTTTTGCACTGCTACCATTCCCTTGGGGTTTTTGCTTCAAATTTCAATTTCTTCTGTTCTTGGTAATGTTAACGCTTGTTGCTGAACATGAGCCAGCAGTGTGCCCTGGTGGCCAAGAAGGCCAAGGGCATCCTAACCTGTATCAGGAATAGTGTGGCCAGCAGGAGCAGGGAGGTCATTCTTCCCCTATACTCGGCACTGTTGAGGCCACACCTTGAGTGCTGTGTCCAGTTCTGGGCCCCTCAGTGTTGGAAGGATGTTGAGACGCTTGAGCACGTCCAGAGGAGGCAACAAGGCTGGTGAGGGGCTTGGAACACAAATCCTGTGAGGAACAGCTGAGGGAGCTGGGGTTGTTTAGCCTGCAGGAGACTCAGGGGTGACCTTATCACTCTCTACAACTTCCTGAAAGGTGACTGTAGTCAGGTGGGGGTTGGTCTCTTTCACCAGGCAGCAACTGACACAACCAGAGGACACAGTCTCAAGCTGTGCCAAGGGAAATATAGGTTGGATATTAGGAAAAAGTTCATTACTGAAAGGGTGATAAATTTCTGGAATGGTGTACCCAGGGAGGTGGTGGAGTTGCCATCCCTGGATGTGTTTAAAAAGAGACTGGATATAGCGCTCAATGCCATGGTTTAGTTGAGGTGGTATTAGGGCATGGGTTGGACTTGATGATCTTGAAGGCCTCTTCCAACCTAGTCATTCTGTGAATTCTGTGATTCTGTGCTGAGGACATTGTTGTAAATTCTATTCTCCTTTCTATGTACTGAAGTGGAACAAGAATTTCAGTATCTTTGAAGTGGCATAAGACCAAAAGTCTAGAAACTGCTGAGTGGTTTACAAGAATCTGACTTATAATCTCAAATGTAATACTAATTTTTAGGGGCAGAAACCAGCCTAAAATTAGTAAGGTATTATTTCCTAATAAGTTGACAGCAGCTAAGAAATCACAAAGAAAATGTTTGTTACAGTCCCTTGAGCAGTTTTTCCTTACCTTGATTTTTTTTTCTTTTTGTGGTTTAGGCTGTGCTAAAAACTATTCAGTGCATTGCAAAGTTCAAAGCAATTAAAACTAAGTTCTCATAATTGAGAGTTCCTAAGCAGCACAAATTAAAGTACTATATTTTCTGGGTAAAATATCAGATCTAGATAAAATGGGTTTTCATAATGCAATGTCTTTCAGTATCAGTGTTCTTCTTGTTGATTATGTTGTCTGTATACTTGGTTTTACGTGTTGGTTTTAATGAAAGTTTGTGGAGGTCATTCCCATGTGTTCAAGAAGACAGTATCCTTCTAGCTTCGAGCCTTCTAGCTCTGATCAGCCTGTTTCAAATTCTGTCCTGAAATTACTGAATTTCTTAGTCTCTGTACTCTTCCTAAACCCATGGAAAAGGACATCTACTACCACTGCAAAATCTGTGGAGAAGTAAGCTTCTAATAAAACTTAACTTTGTAGCATACCCAAGAAATATTACAACTCTCATTAAAAAGACACATGTTTTATTAAATGCCTTTTGTTGGAACCATTGACTTAGAAAGTCTGAGTCAGTGGAAAATTTGAAAAATAAACGAGGTAAGAACATCTCACATAGAGTGTCTGACTAATAAATTACAAATAAGGAGACACGGTTGAAAATAGTGTTAGTTCATTTTCTTTCTTGATTATAGTTTTAGTTTCTAGTTCCACTCTGCTTCAGAGTTCTTCATAAATAGTTTTTACCTTGAGGAATGGATAATCTTTGCTTTAGACAACAGAGCTCTGAATCGAACAAGTAGCTCTACGAGCAGCAATATAAATGAGATCTAGTTTGCTATGAATTTGTCCCGTGGGTTTATTTCTTCTTGCATCTAATGTGGTGCTGTTTTTCACTCACTTTTTCCTATTGCTAAAAATATTATGATCTATTTTTGCACAGTTAATCAGATAAATCACAATCTAGCTGTTGGACGTTTGGAGTTTCCTTAAAATACAGACTATGTTTGAAGTTTGTACCTTAGAAGGCAGGCTTACAGCCATTGTTTTAATGTGCAGAATCCATAATAAAAAACCCAGCTTCTATGCTTAAAACAGGTTTTTATGCCTTTTAAGAGCAGCCTTTTCTTGTTATTTTCTTAAGTCCAGCAAAGATGGTGGCAGGAATTTAGAGTAAAATTTAACAGAGTTTTAGTCCTTACCTGCATATGTCCATTACCAGCTGATGTCCACCGGCTTTAACAGTGGGTCATACGAGCATATAGATAGTTGGAAGACTCACAGCACTCCAGAGGGTAGAAAGCAGCACTTAAATTAAGTGAGGGCTTTCAGCCTACACATTTGACCAATGTACAATGTGCAAATGCCCCATAAATAGCAGCAAATTCCAGATGTGTGAGGATGGGTATTGCTGGCTGTCTCTTGTTCATGTTGGGGCAGGGGAAAAGGATCCAGTCAAAGAGTTGCAGAAAGAGGTCACCTGACAATGGTTGTTCTGAAAAAGTTTGGAAAGAATAAGCAGGTCATTTGGGTAGGAGACTGGCATTCTGGCTGCAAATGATTTCTCAAGGGATAGTGATGCAAATGTGCTAAAACACAGATCACTCTTGGCAATGGATGTAATTCTTGGTGATAAATAGAGTTTTTCATGAGCAGGAGTATGCCCCATGAATAGGAGAGTGGCACAAAAAGAAATCTGAGCAGATTATTTGTCTGCCTAGGTATTTGTACTCACTTTTTCTCTCTGATAAATCTCATATACTATTTAACAAATTTAATGTATGGAAACCCAGGAAAAGCAATAGTAGGCTTTAAGAGAAATCAGCAGTTCCTTTGAGCACATCCTGCTTTAAATCCTTATTTGATTAGATTGCTTATCCATCTATGTAAAAGGCAATTTATTGCAGAGAGTGGCACAGCAGGCATAGCTTCTGAATCAGAAACTATGTCAGAGCTTTGTGCATCAGTCATGTGGGTAGGCAGTGATCTGAATTTTTAATTCTGTGTTTGCTACTTGTTTCCAAATTGATGTCCTCAGCTTCAACTTTTCTAGCCCACCATTGAGGAAATATTAAGCTCTGTAGTAATACCACAGCAGTATTGTACCTAAGCTCAGAAGCATTCAGTTATGAGCAATAAGTAAAAGAATATTATTTCAACTGTCCCTTGACAAATAAAATCAAGCTATTGTTGTTTTATTATTCTGTTTCGCTCTGCCTGTCCTGTTCTTCTGCAGCGTTTTCTGGATGCCACACCCACATTACTTGCCTAGAAGAGAAGGCAAACCCAGGCTGACCCCAACTCAGTGCCTGCTTTCAGATATATATAGTGTGCTCTGGGTCAGGTGCTATTTTAAACATTTGTGTGTTCCAACTTAGCATGACAAAATTTGAAAGAAGAGACATTTGCCTCTTGACATTTGCCTTGCAAGTTCCTTTGAAGATTTTTGTAAGTGTTTTTAGAAACACAACAAGCTGCAGACTCAAGATGTCTGATGACTTCCTTTCTTTTGACGCTTCCCCTTTAATCATCAGGACCAATACCTGTCTGAGTGGAGGGCAAAGTTAGTGCTACCTCAGCTGGTTCTGGTCTTTCAGCATTTATTAGACTAATTTTTGATTCTTTGTTTTAGCTTGTAACTTTGACCTGTAGTCAATCCACAGCCTTTCTACGTTTCTTGACATGAGTTGAATTAGGATGCTGTTTCCAATCATTCTGTGGTATCATTCTTAAGAGGTTTAATGGTATTAGTTTCTTGCCACAGGCTGGTAGTTCAAAACCACAACCAGAGCGGTCTGGGGACTGATACTGCAAAACGAAAATAGGCTCTTGGAGGCTTTGCAGAAGCAAGTTCTGTGTCTTGTCTTGTTTGGTGCCATTCCTTTTGTGGTTGTTTTCTTCATCCTCTCAAAACATCCTCTTAAAATGCTGGTTTGAATATGTAATTAGTAATGTCTGTCAGACTGCAATGGGACTTCTCAGTGTCTTGTTTTTCTGTAACTCTTCCTTGTTCTGTCTTAAAATTTAGCTGATGAGAAGAATTTAACCTTCAAAAATGTTAAAGATGTTGAAGCAATACTTAGGATTTCTGAACTTTTTTTTGAAGTTGGGTTGCCCTATCAAGATATCAGAATAATAAAGTGTAGCTGACTTATATTGACTGTGTCAAAAGCTTGTTTAAAGTTTTACAAGAGTATTGTGATTGGATCATACAGAATGGTATAGTTAATATCAAATAAGAACAATAACTGCATGTAACTCAGTTTGAGTGTGTTAGACTAGAAAATTCTTGAAACTGCTTTTTGTTTGTGGAGGTGGCAGTTTTATGCTGTTTATTAGGAACCAGTTCTAGCCTTCCTCTAAAACTAGAGGCAAAAATACTGGTAGCATCTGGTTGATGCTATAATGTCATGCATCAGAGTGCTTGTAACGCCTTAATTTTTTTTTTTTTCTGGTAAAGTAAAACAGTGTTTTTTAGGCATGGGTAAATGAATTAGCACTCCACAACTTACCTGCACTGAGACAGACCACGTTCAGTGAACTGGCATAGAGAAAACTAAGGAATAGTCACTAGTGGTGCTCATCATCAGGGCAGTTGGGTTTTGCACTAGTTGACGAATGTGCTTCATCCAGACAATGTAAATAGAGTGAGCATTTGCAGTAGTTGCAAAAACCCATAGCTGGGGAAAGTTGGACAATTTCTGTTCAGTTTTACACTTTCTGCCATTCTGGAGATCAAAGGAATTGTCATTTTTAAATTGCCCCAGGCACTTGGCTAGTATTGTGTAGGGGAGTGTTCAATTTTGGATGTAAGGAAACATATCTTTGCCAAAGCAGAAGTATTGAATTTCCACCCTCATTTCTTTAAAACCAGCACATTCTTCTGTGACAGCAAGAATGCCATTGAGATTTGTTGATATCTACATCACAGAGAAACTTCTCAGTAAACTTTAAACAGTTTGTGGAAGTAGGACAGTAGTATGTAGGTCTTACCAAAGGTTCTGTAAAACCTGCCTTCTAGTTTTGAAGAGCCTGTTTGGTGTGTCTGTGCTGTATCAAACAAGCCCATGTTCCTGCATTTCTGCTCTGCCCTTTGTGCCCATAAGTGTAATGCAACCAGAACAAGCAGTCAAAAGCAGCCTTCGGAGAATGGGTATTTGCACAGGTACACTGAAGTGACTTCCAGCACTAACTATGCCTGTGCTTTCTCCCCATAATTGATTTGACATATTTACGTGTATCCAGTAACCTCAGCTTTTCAAAGAAAAATTTGACTTTTCTGTGAAGTGGTTATTTACTTTTAACATTCTCCCTTGGAGGCCTATAGCATTCAGTCAAAGAGATGGTTTGTTAGGATTCTAGCAAAATACATATTCTTGCGTCAATGGTTAAAAATAGCAGAGTCCTTCCACAAAAGCAAATGAATTCTACATTAAACTTTACTCAGCAACATTGAGATAGATTCTGTATGCTTAAATTGACATATAGTCCAGGTGGAGTGCCTGATGAGCAATTAAGACTTTTTCCACCCAAGGGCATTGGTTTTTAAAGCATTTGACTAATTCATATGCATATATATACACATACTCTAAAGCTTTTTTTCTTCCAAGTGTTGTTTTTTTTTCTTTAATCATCACAAACCTATGGTCTTTACTAAGCTATCAATTTTGCCACTTTGTTATCTCTATAAAATATTCTTATAATTATTTAAATACCATAAATAATAAGATGCCATTTGTTGGAGCAAGGTGATGTATGACATTTATGTAGGGAATCAGCCAGTGTCACAGAAGCACAGAATGGCTAAGGTTGGACGGAACCTCTGGAGGACAGAGGACATCTGCTCCATTCCCTGTGCTAAAGCAAGGCCACCCAGAGCCAAATGCCAGTGTTTGGTCACCCTCACAGTGAAAAAGCTTTTTTAAGAGACTCAGCTCTGACTGCTAGTAAGAGATGTTGTTTGATTCAGTGTAGGAGAGAATGGAAAAAATCCTGGAAATAAATCCAACATTTTCTTCTTCTAAGCATCTCTTATTTTTTGTCAAGATTATTTAACTGTCATAGAAAATGAGGCGGAGAATTGTAGATGATTAAAATAGATATAAATGCACATCAGGCTGATGTTCTGAAGTGCTTTCATTAGCAATGTACTAAATCCTCACCATCTTTTATTGCTAAATGGGCTATTGTGTGCTATCGTGGGCATTAATGTTCTCCAGAAAAGACATGAATCCCGATTTTTGTGTGCACAAGCCCTCTTTCCATCTCATAAATATTGTGAACATGACTTCAGTCAGTAAAAGAGTCAGCTTCCTCTAGGGCACGCAGATACTGGGAAAAGGATAAATGACTTCACATGGCTTTGGACTGAGGTGGCTTTTTTTTAAGGGAAAGATATGGGACATCTTGTTTTCCAGTTCAGAAATATAATCAAAATAAAAAGTTAAAAGAAGTGACTAAGTTTATTAAGAGAATGTTTTCCTTTGGTTTGAATAATGCTGTTCTGTTTCACTTGCACCTCTAAAAAATCTGGTCTCGTGATCCACGTGTTAGAACTAAAAACTGGTAATAATCGTGGACCTGTAAATTATAAGTGAAGTAATTTTTAAACTTTCTGAGCATCTGCTATTTCAGTGAGTATTTATATCTTTCACTCTAAATAATTCATCTATTTGCAGGAGACGTTTAAAGGTGTTGCCTTGATTTTTTTCAGGAGCTGATGGCGAGAGCACTCTGCCCTGCATTGATAGATCCTTCTTGAAGACCTTATTCTGTAACCTTCCCATTACTTTAGCCTGAAGTATTTTTTCATGGACACTTCTCTTTTAATAGAAAGTTGCCATCCCCACTACAGATCCCACAGGGAGTTCATGATCATGAGACCACTCTGGGCTCACAGTGGCAACAGGCTGAGGCTGAGACAGTGTCTGTGGCAGTGTGTTGCTACCAAGTTCATCGTGTCCAGGGAGGGTGCAGCTGCTGGTGCTGGGCACGGGAACAAATGAGATGGGTCTTCATTTCATAAAGCTCGAGATTCCATTTATTACTCCAGGGTAGGAGGGGCGGGATGAAGATGAAAGACGGGGCAAAGTCAGGGTCATGGGGTTTTTATAGGATATCGCAGGGTTGGAGTTTAGGGTTTAGGTCAAAGGAGGAGTTATTAAGATCAAATTCCCGCCTCTTAGGAACAGGGGCACTCCACAAGTGTCCACTTAACAACTTCTTTTGATACCCCTCTGGAAGAGTCTACTGTCACCTTGTGCAGAATGGGAAAAAAGGCATTAAACTTTGAATAATTGTCCAATTATTGGTTACATTCTCTCCTATTTTTCCTTATTGGAGACACGTTTAAATACAGATTTGATGGGGATTTTCTTCCTGATCACCAGTCATTTTCTAGTGTAATGAATACAATAGACTGGGAAATTCTGTCTTGGAGAGCCTTGTTTCTGCAAGTAGTAGGGTTACAATTGTATGAAAATGTTGTATTTAAAGGAGTGTGTATATTACTTTAAATCAGTATACTGGATATATTTGATTTTAAAAAGCATTATAGGTCAGGATTACTTTATAGCTACAGATTTGCTCATAAACATCTAGTTGAATTGATTTCCTGTTCTTTTGTGTCTTCAGTGAAAAGTCTAAAGCCAAGTACTCAGTTTTGAGATGATGTAGATAAAGCATGTGGTGATACCAACATGTTCTTTTTAAAGCCTGAAACAACATGTTCTTTTTAAAGACTTCTTTTAGTCTGCTTTTAGTCTTATGAAGAAGAATTGCTTCTCAGGCTTTCTCATTAGTATTTCCTGCTAATTGCTTCTAGTGTGATGCTTTAAGGAACTCATGTTAGTTCATCACATGCCAAATTTAGGATGTCTTTCTTTTTTTTTTTTTTTTTTTGGATAGATAACCAAAGTCTGAAAACATCTTCCAGTTGTCCAGCTTTTAGATATGATCTGAAAGCAGGTGACTTTCCAAATGCATAGCTCCAGTCAGAGGGGAGGCTCTGGCTTTGTAAAATGTTGCCTGCTTACAGAAATCTCATTATGGGGAGCTATTGGAGATTTTTTTGATACACTGAATATATGTGTAATCTTTTTCATAAATATGTCATCTTAAATCAAGTTCATTATGTCAATGTCCATGAGTACTGAAGCAGCCCAAAATTGTGGGATCACAGACACTCCATCTTCTGCTTCATTTGTGCTGTTGAATGATGGATTTTCTTTTCCCAGTTAACATGTTTTGGAAACACAGTTGTGTCATTTTGTGTAATTCACTCTTAAGATCAGATTCCTAGTAGGAGGTCTTGGATTGTGAAAGAAACAAATGAATCATCTTAATTCTTACCTGCTGGCAAATAGCAAGTCTCCATTGACAACCAGTTACAGACTGGTTATATTAGCACAAGCTAATATAGTTTTATATATAATATACATATAATA
>WEZZ01018149.1:73727-100090 GCA_013400585.1 Chloropsis cyanopogon
CAGTCTCTGGAATTGTTATCCAAAGGGATTTAAACACTAAAGTCTCAACTGCATCACTGTGGGCAGGTATCCTGAGGGGGATTGTTGGAATAAGCCTCTAATGCCAATTGTATACTAAATTCTGTTTGAAGCATAGCTTGCTTTCCAGAAGTACAGAGGGAAAATTCACAGCTGTTTATTATGGTCAAGAGTATCTGTGTTCTTCTTTGGCAAGCTGTTACTATTGGGATAAAAAAGGAAAAAATTAGAGAGGATATGTGATTTACAGAATGGCTGGGTTGATGGAGATGTTACAGTAACGTTCTGTCAGTTCCCATGCACGTGGGATTACAAATGATCTTTCATCAGTGCAGCTTTCTCCTGCCTGTGATTCTCATATACCAAATTCCACTGAAAAATGCACTTTTCTGAGTAGTGATGCCTGGGCAGGGTTCCAGTTCTTGCTCTGTTCTGCTTCTTCCTTTTAGATCATGCATATGGAAAGCAGCATAAAAGGCATCAGAACTGGCCACATCCCACTTCATAGATATATTTGGTAAATTTAATAAATGCATCTCTTTAGAGTATTCTGGCAACCTAGGAAACAGCTGGCCTATCAAGCGCTAAGACTGCAGTTAATAAACAGGCAAAATACTTATTATCTGGAGCAGGCACTGCACAATTCAGTTATGTAAATATAGATTTAAAGTTAAAAATATTCTCTTTTGACCAAGGGTATCAGCTGCTGATGCCTATTTTGGGCTTACCTAGAAACAGAGGCCAGACAAAGTTAAAAGAATAAAAAGCAGATATATTTAATGAAGGGCCTTCAGGTACATTAAGGGAGATGAAGCCTCCCCAAGGGGCTACACCCAAAACGGACGATGGTCACGAGTTTTTCAGACTGATACAAGTTTGGTCTGTTAGCATATCAGGTGTTAATCCTCCAATTACAGCTTCAGGTAATGAAGTCATATATCTCCAGTTTGCTCCCCTCTCCCCATTCACTTTTGCTTATACTTTTTGTGGCCTGAGGCAGATGGTGTCTTTGGATTTCAGGCCTAGAAGGATTATTTTGTCTGGCCAAAATGTGAAGAGAATTAACTAACACTCTGTATGGAGTTCAGAGTTATAAACTAATGCAGTACAGGATCTGAAAAATACAAAAGCTAAAATCTTAAAGCATCAGTGCAACAAGTTAATATTCAGATTTTAATATTTTTAATGGATTATTTAGTGCTTCCAAGATCAGTATACATCAAAAATTGTTGTGGGATTCACAATCTGACTTTTAGAAGTGTTTGTAGAAAATTATAGGTAACTGACTTTTTTCAGGTGTCAGAAAGTGGTAGTTTTAGGTCCTACTGCAGTTTTAAATTGTATTGTGTATTGTAAGTTTGGCAAGTAATTATAATTATTTTTATCAGTAGATAAGACCAACAAATAACTTATAAATAAAGTAAATTATTATTTTCAGAAAATAAGACAATAAAATTCTGTAGCAATATTTCATATAAATGTTTTCTTCAGAGCAGTTTCACTTATAAGCCTTATCAGGTACTTAAGAGGGAAAGGTACTTGGCTTTTTCTACTTCACACAAACCTGAGCAGGAATAATGATTGCTGATTCATCTGACAGTAATATCAATGATGATTGGCCGGGCTGTTTATTTGTTTTAATTTAGACTCTTCAGTGTATTTTAAAGCATTTAATAATATGTTAATTCATAATTAAATGTGGAGTTAAATTTAAACTTGGAGAGTTTGTCACAATGCCTTCTGTGGATCAGGATGATGATGATATAAAATATATGTTCTGGATTATGGTATAATTTCAATTCAATTTTTTTTCCCGAGTATTTTTTAATATTATCTTGTCTACCTGCATATTAGGTTGTTTCCATGTCTTTCTTAGAGAGGACTTGTCTAATTTAACTAAATTGAATGAGGAGGGGATGAGAGGAAGGGAAAGTGACAACAGAAATTGACAAAAAAGCATGTTGTGAAAGGGAAGAGCAGGGTCTTTAATTTCTGTTAAATAACTCTCAGAACAAGCTTCAATACTCTCTGCTTTGAAGTGCGGAGGAAATGCAGTTATTAATCAGATGACTGGCTGTTAAATACCCAAAAAATTCGTGCACTTAGCTATAGCCATATGTTGAGATTTTAATTTTAGTTAATAGATAGTTTGTGTAGTTGTCAGATAACTATGGGCCTATAGTAATTAAAGTTTCTGTCACTGAAGACAAAGACTGTCATACCAGCCTTCTAGGAAAATTAGACAAAATTTCAGACCATGAGTTTCATAGCAGGCTGATTAAGCGGCGTGAAAATTGTTATGAACCTTTGCTCAGAGTGCTCAGTAATTGCATAGCCACGTACAAAACTAAATTTGCATTGAAGTCTATCCGTGAGGAAAAGGCACTAAGGTCATTTTGAAATTACTCATTACTTGGTGATAAGTGTTTTCCTGAACTGTATTACCCAAGTTTTAAAGACTGTTCTGTACCAGAAAACCTGTGATTTACCTGCACAGGGACAATGTCTCTGTATATTAGTTAAACATCTTTCAGGGTTTTAAAGATAAAAGACCAAATGTCTGGAAGGTAGATATAACTGAAACATTATTCCATGTACCAGCTGACAGGAGGAAACTCACTTGGGTTGTTTTTATGATGCGATTCAGGAAACAGCAAAATCCACATGTGCTGAAATAGAAGGAGCAAGAAATGGGAAAGAAATAGAAGTGCTAAAGTTGGGATTTTTTTGAAAATTTAGTAGAAAATTTAGTAGAAACATGCTCTTTTTTAGCATGGTTCTAATTATTGCAGCTACTCTCAAGTTCAAATGTGTATTTTCTCTAAAGTTAGGTTCTTAGCCATGAAGGTGCTGTCTAAGGCTATGGGATGCTTATCCTCTTATTAACTTCTAGAAAAAATCTTTTAGGTCAACTGTTTCATGATACCTTAAATGTTCACTTTCTGAGAATCTGAAAAGGGCAAACTCTTTTCAACTTACTGAACAAGGTTTTCATACACATAGGAATTTTCTGAAATGTGGAGGGTTTTGCCTGCTATTTGCTCTTACCTAGTGCTGATATCTCTGAAGGACAGAAAATAAGAACTATGAAATGGTTTTTTCCATGGTTCTTGCTCTTTCTGTCTCCCGTTAGCCCTGAGGGAGAGACACACTACACTGAAAAAGTTTCCAGACAAAGAGACCTGTGGCATAATTTCACAGGCTGTCAAGGAGGTGAGAAGAAAACTTAGATCTGATGGTGTAGTCACATTTCTCTGTCAGTATGGATCTGTGCACTGAAAGTTGGGCTCATTTCCAGTATATCACAGGAATGATCTACCACATCATTCCTCTTTCATCAT
This sequence comes from Chloropsis cyanopogon, assembly GCA_013400585.1. Lineage (NCBI taxonomy): Eukaryota > Metazoa > Chordata > Aves > Passeriformes > Irenidae > Chloropsis > Chloropsis cyanopogon. The sequence goes on from WEZZ01018149.1 coordinate 77,087, forward strand.
CCTCAAAGCATGCAGGCAACAAAGTCACTTCTCCACCCTCCAGCAGGCAGTTCATTTTCAATAACATTCTCATCAGTCTCTCTACATTATATTTGATTTATACTACACAAATGAATTAGTTCCACACTGAATACCACAGAATTGTGTTTTGTACCTTGATAATGTTATAATTATGACTCATGGCAGTATGCAACATCATGATCATACAATTTTTGATTCAGCAAAACATCTTAAAATAACAAAATACTTGAAATTCAGTGGAGCTTCACTATTTATGGTAAGGCACAGGAGGTCTTGTTTTCATATTTAGCAATTTGGGGGAGTTTTGATTCATACAGCCGACAAGATGCAGACACTCAAAGTTAGTTCAAACCTGACTGCATTACATCAGTGCAACTGCTTTAGAAGATAACATGACATTGAATTAGCCCATAAAGTAAGCATACAATTGAAAGCTGCAGCTAAACATGTTACCTCTTACCACATGCTCTGTAATAAATTACTGTGTTGGTGTTCTTAGTAAATCCTAATTGTGACATACAGCATGTGCATGACTTAAGCTGCCTTCAGACTGTATTAAGGCAGTATGTGTGCCAGTACAAATGAAGGTGTTGCTGTGACTCAATTGCTCTGTAATTTCTGCTGTTAAGAAGAACAGGGAGGTTGCTGACACTTTTTAGTTTTGTCATTTTGAAAGCACATGCTCAAAAGCAAGTAACTTTGGGAAAAACACATGTTCAGTTCAAACTGAATGGTCACTAATGATGAGTGAGGCAATAAGACTCTGCATTTGTATGAGTTTATTTGAGCTGACTCCAAGCTCATCTCTGTTGGATCAAATATATGTTCTACCATGTAGATGGCATTTTACAAAGGAAGTTTGATGTTGGGTCAAAACTATGGCATATAATTTGGTGGTATTTTAACTAGTCCCAATTAGAGGTGTTTTGGGTGCACTTCATCTCTTATCTAGTTGTTTCCTAGAACTCCACAATTGCAATTACCAATTTTAAAGCTGTTTTTCAAGTAAATTCAATAGTTTTGGCACATAATAGTGATTGCAGAGCTTTTCATCTAGTAGATGGGCTCCTTGAAAACACAACAAACAAATGTTAATTTTTTTTTATTTTTTTTTTTAATTTTAACATCACTATAAATGAAATAAAAATTATGGTTTGAAAGATAACTAATGGATTGTCGGCACTCAAGGACAGCAAATGTCCTGGAGCAATATGAAATTCTTGTCATTATAGCTGTGCCCATTAAAGGCTGGGAAGTATGTCCTAGAGTTCAACATTGGAAACAATGTTGTGTGACAGTAAAATTAGACAAGGTTTTAACATAACATGGGTTTTGCCACTCCAAGACTCCATCAACTTTGTTGGGATTTGTCATGATATTTTTTCTAGCACAGTGCTATTTGAAAAGATTTGCAAATAGAACTGTGGTCTTGGAGTATTGCAGACAAATAGCTTCAAACAATACAGTATCTACCAGAAGATTTTATAGTAAATTTTATTTCTTTTCTTCAGCTCTTTCTTTGCTTTTGGCTCCATTTGGCTCTTTGTGGGATAAGAGAATAGTCTTGAAAGTAGTTTGGAGTGGTATTACACTTTTATCCAGTTCCCCAAACATATTTCACTTCAATTTTTCTAGATGCTGTTGTTGAGGAGTATTGACCCATGAGGAAGTGCCTGCAAGTGAGTCCAAGAATGAGTGAAACTTGCTTAGGTGTTACGAGAAGTCCAAGAAGCATCTTATTAAAATACTAGAAGTGAGCCTGTCTCTCATCCTGAGAAAGAGAAGGTTTAGGTGCCTGAAGGAGAATTTTGAGTGTCTGGAGGAGAAGCAGCAATTGTATGCCCTCACACCAAATCCAGAGCTGGTGGGAGGTCTGAGGTCCCAACTGAGTGTGGTCTTTTCCTATGGTCATAGTGGCTTTTGAGCACATGCTCTCAGAGGGACAGAAAGATTTGCCATCCTCTTTATTTTTCTCAATGGCAAAGCTTAGCAGAATGCTACAAGGAGATAATAAGCCAAGCAAAAAACATTTATTATGGGAAGTCTCAGAGTGGTTTTGTCCTGTTGGTTTGATGTGAGATGAAATTTTGAGGAGCAACCTAGGATCTCTCTATTTTCAGCACCTAATGATAAGATACTCACAAGACAAATAAAACCCCTGAAAGAATCTTGAATGCACATCCTACCCTCTAGCTGTGTCTGTACTCCTTCCTTATTTCGGGATTTGTCTTTTGCATGGTGAGGCAATTGAGTTGGCAGCTGCAGATGGAGGAAGTTCTGTGTTGATGAATAGATGTATGGCTTTCCATTAGTGTAACTGATGGTTCAAGTAGCCATCGATACTTGGAACAAAATCAGCCCTGAAAAACTGATCTTGGACTTTGCCAGTAGTATCAATAACTGGAAATCCTGAGGCAAACTTTTTTTAGCAGTTCCAATGATTGAAGCAATTGTTTGCGAATCATTTACTCAATGCAGACACAGCTGCCTCAGTGTGATGGATTCCAGCAGTTTCTATGCCAGGCACTTCCGATTTCTCATTGTCATTCAGTGTCTGCTTCATCCTGTCAGATGGGCTTGACTCATGTGGCCATTGTTTCCCCACTTGTGAAAGGATGTGATCATAATCTGCTTGTTGTAACATCTTTCTGCCTCACTTGAGCTATGGTGCAGGTCAGTTCCTCTCCATGCTGTACGCCACAGCTGAGTGGAAAACAATGGAGCTGGCAACGATGTGCTCCCACTTGGATAGCCTTGAGAGAAACTTTATGTGTGATTTCTCCCAGCCCTCAGAAATTTGGGTATAATGATGATATGATGGGAGTTTGGAGCCCCTGTCTGTCAGCCTGCAGGCCCAGCCATGCCTGCACGGTGGCCTCTCCTGAGTTCTGTACCAGTCCTGGTGCTGCTTCTCCACTGCCAGAGCTCAGGTCCTTCCTTCCCCTCTGTGCACCATTTGTTCCTTTGCAAGGGCAGGAGCTGTCTGCAGGTGACACAGAGTGTGTTGGCAGCACAGTATGTACAGGAGTTGTACAGGATAGGCACTGCCCAGGGCAAAGGAGTGGCCGGGGCACAGCTCCTCCAGCACCATCGCCTGCCACTGCTGCCTGAGCTCTGGGGATGGGGAGAACAGCAGGAACAAGGGGAGCTGTGCCCCAAAACCATTCCAATACCCAAGTTTTGAAAGGTCTGTGGTCACAAAAATGCTCAGTACTGTAACACACTCTAGTGTGGTCCATGATTATATGGTATTAGTGTTCTCAGCTGCTGTCATCTGGGGCTCCCTGCAAGGTACATGGACACCAGACTCCTCCCTCAGGCCACTAAAATCCAGCTCTTTTTTCTAAAGTCTTTTCATCCCTATCTAATAAAAATTAACGTGTCATGTGATAGTGTCTGCTTAGAATATCAAGGTGTTTCACCTGTCTCTTCTGATAAAAGGACGTGGTTTAATTTGGAAAAGGAGTAGTCTAAGTGTAGTTTGGAGACAAGATCAGATTTAGCTTCTATGCTGAAGATTTAGTAAGTGTCATAAAACAGTACTGGTTTCAGTAAAAGGAACACAAAAAGAAAAACAATTCAGTGTGACTGACATAGGCTTTCTATACTGGCCTAGTAAATCATTCTAATGGACAAATTAAATCACAGAATTAAATTTTTTATTCACATTAGTCTTATCATCTGCTCAAGTAATTACTGTTTAAACTGGAAAATTTATTTCAAAACATTATTTTGTAAGATTCAGAACATATGTTTGCCCCAGAGCTGAGGCTGCAACATTCTGTTTAGTTTTGATGTTCTGAATTCAGTGTTATGGGAACACGGTGGCAGAGAATTTCATCAGCTATCTCAAGGTGGCCTTTGAGAGATGAATTACAGAGCAGAGCCCAGCTGCATTATCATTGATAGTGGCCCTGAAGCAGTGGCACCTCCAATGCTCATGAAGTGGTAAGGGTCCTTTCTGAGGGTGCTGCATGGTTACATTGTACTTCTGTGGTATGAAGCTTCGGAGTGTAAAGCTGGGAGAAACATAACATTCAAAAGATTTTGCTGAGGTGTCTAAAGCTGTGGTGTGTACAGAAACTTAGATGCCCTTCATCACTGATATTACTAGGAAATGAGTGAGCCCCTATGGAGTGGCATAAAGGGTTTAGCAGCAGAGTGGTGATTCATGTCCCTGACTTGCTACATGGTAGACATGTGGGTGTGAAGTAGTGACAGTCAGGAGGTCCTTAATGAAGTGCAAAGGCAGTCTTAATAACAGCTGTTGTATCATCAGCTGCCATGTGTGTTCTCATGTGGTCACTTGCACTCTATTACAGTCTCCTATTAAGAACTATTTAGCTCTGTGACACTTGATCACTATTGGTGCCTTATTAGCAATTATTGGTCTGCATTGCAATTGCTTGCTTGAGTGTGCTCTTGTGCAGCAAGTTCCCTCAAAGTACTTGCATATAGTATGTTTTTCCTACAAAAACAGATGTCAGTGAAGCAGGGGGGATAAAGAATGGAATTGCAGAATAGTTGGAAGGGACCTTTAAAGGTCATCTAGTTCAGCCCTCTCTGAAACGAGCAAGGACATCTTCAACTAGATCAGCTTGGTCAGAGCTCTGTCCAGCCTGGCCTTGAATGCTGCCAGGTACAGGGCATCTACCACCACCCTCCTTGTAAACAATTTCTTTCTTATATCTTATGTAAAGATATAAGAAACCTTCAGTTAAAAACCATCACACCCCACGTCCTAGCGCTAAAGGCCCTGATAACAAGTTTGGCCCTTTTTTCTTATAGGCCCCTCCTAAGTATTGAAAGGCCACAGTAAGTTCTTCTAGGACCTTTCTCTTCTCCAGGCTGAACAGCCCCAGGTGTCTCAGCCTGTCTTCATAGCAGAGGTACTTCAGTCTTCTGATCAACTCTGTGGCCCTCTGGACTCACACCAACAAGTCCATGTCTTTTCTGCACTGAGAGTAGAGGAACTTTGATGTGAGAAGGGAGTAGGAATAGGGAAGCATATGCAACCTCAGAGCTTATTTTTAACATGGAGTTGAACAGTCTGTCCTATACATCTGATGGAACTGAAAAGTGCTTTGATCGTTCTCACCTTGATTCAAGAAAAAAAAAACTCCACAGCATAGATAATACTGTGTAGCTTTAGGTGTTATTAGCTTGTAAAATAATTTGCCTACTAGTACTACTAGTACTAGATGTCTACTACTGCTTTTTAACAAAGAACTACTTCAGTGTTATGATGAAGTTATATATGTTAAAAAATCAAATGTTTCTTCAGATTTTTGATGTGCTATAGTAAGCCAAATTTAATACAGTGACTGCTTTAAGAGGATGAAGAAATTACAAAGACATTCCTTCCTGTGGATCTCTTGCTAGTTGACTTACAGCAGCATGCTGAGTTGAAGGGAATTGTTTTGTGCTTCCTTTCAAAGTAGTTGGGAAGAGCCAAGAAATGTATATGGCACAGACCTATGATCTGTTATGTGGTGGAAATGTGGGTAGGAAACAGTATTGAGCAATTCTGGTTGATGTTAAAAAAATGCTTTAGCTGCAGTGCTTATCATGGGGCTTTGACTATTCCAAGCCTTAATGTTTTTATTTATCGTAGGAAAACAGAATCTCACAACAGGGAATTCTTACTTGAGTAGCATTGAAAATAGGTCCTTAGATACACTTTTTCAGATAATGCTCTTTCAGATAATTTCTGCATTGAAATTTCCTTGCAGATGAATTACTTCAGAAAGAACAAAACTACTCTGATGATGTTTTGGCCAATATAATCAGCGAACCCAGAATCAGCTATGGAAATGATGCTCTTATGCCTTCATTGACGGAAACGAAGACCACAGTTGAACTCCTTCCAGTGGACGGAGACTTCAGCCTAGATGACCTTCAGCCATGGCATCCCTTTGGAGTTGAGTCTGTTCCAGCCAATACCGAAAATGAAGGTAAGTACAATAGGGGGAGAAACCACAGAACTTTCTGAGCTGAGCTTTGTGGTTTCTTTTCACATTATTCCCTGAAAATTAGTATTTTTCTTATAAGTGTAAGTGGGATAGAGGTTCTGAAATGTACATTTGGAACTGCTCTGCTGTGTCAGTTGTGTCTCTTTGAACTTTATTGTGTGTCTAAATTACAGATTTAAGTCAGGATTTTCTATTCCATCAGAGTTGAGCTTACTGGCCCTTCAGAAACAATAATAAAGTCTAGGAGATTATGAGTAACAGTCTTATACATGACAATGACTGAAGGGAGATAGGTAAGTTATTAGATTTGTGCCATGATGAAATGAGTGTTTTATTTAAAGTAGAGCTTTTTATTTGCTGGCATGAAAATTACTACAGTTCCAGCATAATCCTAGCAGACAGATAATGTTATTTCACTCCATACACTGGTTGTCTGGAATGTACTGCAGAAATGTTCCTACATGCACGTCAATACAACTTGACTAGTGAAAATATTTTTCCTGACGAGTATTATATGTTGTTCATTGACTACTTCATGGAAGTGACTGCATGCTACTTGAATAATCCATGTAGAATCCGGAATTGGTAGTTCACTTAGGTGCTGGAACCAAGAAATCAGAAACCTGAGGGACTTTGGTCATGTCCTTCAAGTTCCTCCTCTTGCCTTTGTTTTCCTTTGTTCAACTGCACTGTTACTAATGCTAAGTTAATCACACCAGTGAAAGTTTGATACTGCAAAGCCACAGTATGTACAGAGCCTGGAACTGCGGAAGTCTTCTCAGGCAAATCTGTGATCTGTAGCTGAACTGCACAGACATCAACATCCTCCTCAAGTCTTTCAAACCACTGGCTTAGGCTGTAGCTGCTCTCAGAATGAGTTCTGAGATCATCCTTACGCAGTTAATCTCATTCCAGCACGGTATGTGAGTGACTGTGAGCCACTGTCACACTGTCCGTATGGGACACGGACATGGATTTGCCAAATCTGGTGTTGGTGCCAGGTGAAATCAGTGGAATCAGAAATAGATTTGCAATCAAAGTTTGTCCCAAAGAGTCAGAGAAGCCTAGCATCATGCAAAAGAAGACCTGCACAAAGGTCAGTGAGGCAGATATATAGCAAATCTGAGGGGAAGAGGAGCGGCTGATCAGGAGTAGGGCTAAAATCAGAGTACCAGGGAGTACTCCTGCACTGCACTGCAAGTGCACTGCAAGTTAGGAACCAAGTCAAAGAGCAGAGCCAGAGCAAACTCAACAGACCAGCTGGCAGGAAGAACCAGAAAGCAGGAGATTGTGACAGGGACTCCAGCTGTGTCTGAAGGGCACTTGCAGCCAAGTGGCATGCCAAGCAGTGAAAGCAGCTGGCTGGAGCACGTCAGGCACTGGCAGGGGGTACAGATGGCTCACAGGCTGAACCTCATTTTCCTGGGGAAGAAGCTGCAGCTTGCTCTAACCTTAGCACACGTCTCAAGGCTGTCTGCCAGGAGCAGGTCACAGTCTGGCTCGTGTCTGTCCTGCATAAATTTTCAATTGCAGCTCTTGCTCCAGTTTTTTTTTCTGTAGCAGAGGCATCCAGGGCATCAGTTTCTATACCTGTTGCCTGCTTTCATAAAACATGGTGGGGATTAATTATTTTTGATGTCTGTCCTCCTAGCTTCCAAAATATATTGATTTCAGTCACCAGGTTTAGAAGTTATTAGGTAGACAGGTACCCCCAGACATACCCATAGTTTAATCACACGAGCGTATTTTTCCTTCAGAAACCTGTCTAAGCTCAGAATCTAATAATGAAAGGCACTTCAAAGTGACACTGAATTCCCAGAGGCAACTATACTGAGCATGGTTCTCCTTTTAAAATGTATGGCAGCAAATAAGAAATAAAACTCTCCTGCCTGGAATACCATACTGAATTATTAGGCCTGTGTGTTTTAATGCAGCATGTGGTTTGTTGCAGCACTTATTCTTTCATGTCCCCAAGTTGTCGGGGTTTAATTTTGGTTTTTTTATACCAGGATTGTATTGCATTTGTCATGAACTTACTGCAACAGTCAGTTCAGTCAGGCCAACCATTATAATTATTCAAGTATGCACAGTTAGAAGTGGAAATCATTTGGTGACTTAAACCTCTTCAAGTCCTTCCTGTTTCCCCTTAAAAATCTGTCCTCTACCCAAACCACAACGTTCTTATTGTGATCATGCCAAGAATACCTTCTTTCTTTAGAGACCGTTTCTGTGCCTTTGTCCATAACATCAAAGAGGAATTTCACAGCCTTATTTTTTTTCCTTTGTCTCCCACCTTGTTGTTCCAGAATCCCAGGACTGACTGTGCCATTTGTCTTCATTTCCCATGCCTGTTTTCTTTGATAGTGGTCTTCCTTCAGGCTTTGTCTAGCTTGCTTCCAAAAATATGTTTCTGTTTTCTTATAAAATGGTTTGGAAGTAGCAAAAAGTCAACAACAATTGACATACTTTTCTCCTCCTCTTTTTTTTTTCCCCTCTGATAAACTGATGAAGTTTAAATACCACAACCCTCCCCCCTAAAATTTGCTGTTATTATTAGTTCCCATGCCTGTTTCCTTCCATGGCCATAATCTAATCCCAGGTTTCACCCACAGATATTAATAATGTATTGGATTGGTATGTTGCCACATTATCTTAAAGTTTCATAACTCCATTTGAAATTTTCCCAATGTAAACTGCATGTTTCAAAGAACAAGTTTTATGCAAATAGTTTATTTTCCTAGAATTGCTTTTACTGATGAGTAAGTGAAATATAGTCTAAAAATAAATAGACTTTGCAAATCTAGCATAACTCAGTATTTTCTGCAATTATATTCACACTTGTTTTCCCCTGAGGTAGTTTCCCTGGAAATGTCGACAGGAGTTAATCTGAAGCAGCAGGTAATATACTGTATGGATGTCCAGCATGCTGTGACACAAATTAGGTTAACAAAGAAAACACTTTCTAAAAACTGTACAGAGGGACTATGAAAAATGTCAGGAAACTGTATTCCAGCAATGCGAAACGCATCTTTAGAGGTGACCCCCAACAAACCCCCAACAGCTGTGCTCTGACACTGCCAAGCCCTCTGGGCATTTTGCCAGTGACTAACTGGGTTTTGTGGTTTACCCTTTGTGTTTTAGCTTGCAGGTTACAGGGAGCCTTAATGTCTATTTATCTAAAGTGAGATTCCTGTAAATGTACTGTGTTATCCTTATGATTTGTTCAGTTACTCCCTTCAACAAAGTTCTTGACAGGCAAGCATGTCTCCTGCTGGTCTATACCAGTGTTTGATGTACTTTTACTTTTGAAAAGAAAAGTAAACACATTCTCTCTTGCTCTTCTGAGATGTATTAATATTAGGTAAAGGTGGGAATGTGTGGCCTCTCTGAAGCCTGACTAGTCAGTGTAAATAAACATGTACCAGTTTAGTTTCATGAGTCTATTTGGACAATGCGTTTTCAGTCTTATTTCTGTGCACATGGAAGTATATTCAAGAGAAATATAATTCTGGAGCTTCAAAATGAATGCACTTTTTATAATAACACAGAGTACGTTATTTGTTTTGATTATTAATAAATGCTGTAGTAGGTTTAAATTTCTCCCCTCTTTTTTAGTTGTTGTGATAATATGGTCCAGTGAGGCATAGCAGTTTGACCACCTGGCCAAACACCAGTGCACTCACGAAAATCATCTACTCATTTTCCTCTGCTATACTTGAGCAGAGGAGGAGAAAACAATCAGTTGAAGTTCATGGGGTTGAGATAAGGATTAGGAGAAAATACTTTAGAGCAAGACAAGCTCAAAACTTTAAAAGGTATAAAGAAAACTTTACTAAAAGTTGAAAAACAAGAATGGTAAGAATTAAAATAAACGTTTAGAACACCGTTCCTTCCCCCAGCCCCTCTTTCCTTCCCACTGACAACGCAAACAGACAGAACCTGGGATTCTCAGTCAATTTATCACTTCTAAAAAATCTTTCAATTCACTCTGGGAGAGGAGTCTCCCCTGTTCCGCCATGGAGTCCTTCCCACAGTAAACAGCTCCCTGTGAACTCTTCCAACATGGTTCTTATTTTCACAGCTAACAGTCCGCCCGGGAAAACCCTGTTAGTGTCCTGAAATCCCTCCCGTGTCTTGCAGTCTTCCCACAATTGCTTTTGTGGGCCATTTCAGCTTACAGAGTACAGTTTTTAAGGATGAATTGTTGTAGTGTAAGAGTAAAGGGTCCTCTTTCTCTATCTCCGAAAGCAAAAGTTCTCTCTGTGTCTCTGTTCAAGTCAGATTACAGCTTTTCAATACCTACATTCTTCAGTTCCCATGGGCTGCAGGTGAACGCTACATCCCCCCCATACGCTTCATAAATTACAAGGAAACATTTTGCTGTATTACAGTCCTCATCATGGCTTACAGAATATTTTCAGCTCCGACGCTCGGAGCATCTCCTCCTCCCGTTCCCCCTTCTGAACCGACCGGGTATCGCTATTTTGTCCTCCTCACATGTCCCCCCGCTTTCCCTTTTCTCTGACTCGGGAGATTGGTGTCCGTAGGTTCATCTGTTCTCAAGTGGAGTTCTGCAGAGCTGGAAAATAGATCTTACCCAGGCTCCACAAATCGGGGGAAACGCTCGTTGTGCTTTTCTCTCTGTTGGTCATGTGATCTCCCTGGCACTGCACAAGCCGCACCGACTGTCATGCTCCACTCCGCGGCTTCCTTCATGCAGGATGCTGAAAAAAGAAAAGCTGCTGCCATTTTTGTCCCTTTGTTTGCTGCACGGCAAGTTAGAAGCGGACAGGCATGAAATGTCTATCGCTGCCCGGGCCAAGATGGCGGCGGCCCCACAGCTCAGCGGTGCCGGGACGGCCCCCGGCCGCACGGCTCGGCGGTGTGGGACGGCCCCCTCACAAACGGGAGCTTGGTGGCCGGACTGTGCCGGGGCCCGACGGGATCTCGGCAGCCGTGACAGGGGCCCAGCACCCCCCGCCGGCCACCTTCCCAAAAGCAGGAAAAAGAAGAGAACATCCATCTGCCTTTTCGTTCTTAAATATGTTCTCATAGAGGCGTTCCCAGTTTCTCTAATCGGCTTAGCAGTGTGTCAATTCTCAGAGCCAGCCAGGTATTGGTTTTGCCAGGCACAGGGGAAGCTGTTAACAGCTTCTTACAGAGAATTACTTCAGTGGCCGACGTTTTTCATCCTTACTAAAATCAATTTAATGCAAAACCGGCATATGAGGGTAAGCCGTGAAAAAACCCACAGACAAGATTTTCAGAGTTAACTGCTGTTTGTGCATGTATCAGTACTGGTGCAGAGCAAGAAGGTTTTAAAATCCAACAGAAATTCAAAAAAGATGGTAACTCATGGCTCTCCAGAAACCAGCCTTTCTTTGTATCACGTTGCCTGGCATCACAATCTGCTTTGGAAGACTTTATGATTTGCCTCCTGTTTTTGCCCTGAAGCTGGTTTGTTACCTTGACCAGGTCTTTTCACTCTTGTGGCAGTTATGAAGTGTGCTAGTGGCCCAGCCTTTCCCCTCTGTAAAGGGCTTCTAAAATTATAGATGACAAGAATTATTCATTACTAATACTCTCACCTAACTACAAATACGGTATTAATCTGAGGTCAGGTCCATGCTACTGTACGACAGAAACTTCTTTAATCCTTTTCCTCTTCACCTACTCCCATTTCTGTTGCTATGCATAGGCTTCTCTCTCAGTTCTCCATAGCTGTTGCCCTGTGGGATTAAAGAGAGCAGGGGAAAAAAAAACCCTCAGCCTTCTGGGGAGGATGCAGCGGCCAGGGGAACAGAGGAGGGGTCTGCAAGAGCAGTTTGTGTAATGTTTGCTCATGGTTGTTTCTTCCCTTGAGTCCTTGCCACTGAAAATTACTGCTGACCCGCCTGCGGGTTGGTGTTGACAATATAAAACAACCTAGCAGAAGGCTTAAATAGGAAAATACTCAAAACTGGTTTTTAGTTAAGGATGGAAATTGTGTTTTGTATAAAGCTATGTAAGGAAAACAATTACGTGGTATGCTAGTGCCACTTTGAACTGCTATGGAGGAAAGTGCCTCTGCATCACCAGACTTACAAGCTATGTGAAAGTCTGCCTTTCTGGAGACACAAGTGAGTCAGATGTGCTTTTACTTTGCAGCTAGTCTAAAGCTGAATTACTGGGTTTTATTCAGAGGCAGGAGCTCATACAGTCATCTCATGTGTGCAAAGAACATGGGAGCCACTTAGGCTCTCACAAACATGGTAGGTTGTTTGTCAAACCCACAGGAACACTAAGCCAGTAACACAGACTTCCTGAGAAGATGGGCAGTTCCATTGCTCATATGAACAGGATCATCAGGTTTGTGTGATTTTTCTGATGAGCAGTTCTTCTTGATTGAAAACTGTGGGTCTGTCAGATTTCCTGTGTTAATACATCTCACTTACTGCTGATAAAGGCTCATACCTGAATTCAGAAATTCCAATGAATAAGAATATAGGTCAAAAATTCTGAATTCCAAGGAACAATGTAACACTTCATTTCTGAATTTAAGGTTTTTGATACTGTCAAAGATTAAATAGATAAGGAAGGCAACAGAATTGGAACAAAGGAGAGAAACAACCAAAAAATATCTGAATCTTTTAATAAACATTTCCAGTATGTTTGAACTTACTGAGGCAGTTGGCAGTGACTCAAATAGCTGTGTTTTGCAAATCCTGTTTTTCTGTTTGTGCCAGTGAGCTCCATCAACTTAAATTTCAGCTGACAAAATCTTAGTAGGATAATAAAAGAATTTTATAAAACTGTATATGACACACATTTAGATAGAAATTTGTGCTTCTTCTTCGTTTCCCTTCCAAAAGCTGGAAGATAAATATGCTGTTCACAAATCAGAACGTATAGGAATATTGATTGTATTTTCAAAATGCACTTTACTTCTTTTAAACATTATAGATGGTGCTGTAAAGAATCCCTGTTGAAAGGAAAAAAGAGGGATTCAGGAGGCTTTTAAGTCAGTATTGATAAAGAGCAGCTGTAGAAACTTATCATGTCCATTCTGGCTGCCAGTTCTGATCAAACAATGGGGAAAAGTTTGCATGTAATGAATATGGTTTTCTGTTGACAGAAATTCTTTAGTCTTATTGGTTTCTGACTTGAAGCAGTAACCAGAATATGATGTAAAAATGATGCCTCAGCTCTGAAGCTTTCCTTGTGAAGTCTTACCCATCCCTTCCTTTTACTTTCAGGATTAACTGAAGGTGGATATTTTCTAGTTGTTGGTTTGGTAACTGTTAATGTAGTATGTTTTTCCTGCACTGTCCCAACAGAAGAGCCCTTGAATTCATAATTTATGGGGATTTTGTTTATTTTTGTTTGCTTTTTTGTTTCTTTTCTGCGTGTGCCTAGTTGAGCCCGTTGATGCCCGCCCAGCTGCAGACAGAGGACTCACCACACGACCAGGTATATGACTTGCATGGCTTTTACCTAACCTGTATTTTTCCAGCATGCATATGGTCTGCTGGAGCTGAAATGATGTACCTTTTCTTTGTTGAACCCTGCTCACAAAATTTAATGCTATTTCATGAATGATAGAAGCATCATTCCCTCACAAATAATCCCATGTGAGTGCTGTCCATGTTGAGGGTGTTTGGGATGTGTGCTTGCAGCAGAAGTGGGTCCCAGACCAAGGACTGGTTTGTATCAAAGGTCTCATCCCTTCCAAAAATAACACTTTGGCAGGTGCAGGAGATGGTAAACTTGGTACCCCATAGTACAGACACTACCTCTAATTGAAAATGTGTAAATAGAAATGTTGAATCCTTTATATGTAGAGTGAGCAGGGCTAATAAAGAATTTATGCGTACAGTTTCAGAACTGCAGGGGGCATTGATATTTTTTGCTGTGGTACTTACCTTATTTACCTCCAAATACCTAAACGTCAGTACTATCCCTCTGGATTCCCTGAGGATGCCTGAAGACACAGCTATTCGTTCCACTCTAGGACAGAGCAGGGTGATTGTTTCTATTCTGTAGGTACCCCTGTCTTTGTATTGATTTCAGAACAATAGCATATACTAGGTTGAGTCAGGCTGCAAATGTTTGGAAAAGTTAAAATTGGGCAATTCCAGTTTCCAAAAGGAAACATGATTTTAGCTTTTTTTTTTTTTTTTTTTTTGCTTTTCGGGTTATTTTTCCTCTCTTTGTTCAGAGTTATCTGAAACTGTTAAAGCTATTGAGGGGAAACAGCCTTTTAATTCAGAAGAGACTACTCTCTGAGTCTTCGATGTAGTGAGAATATATTTTAGGGTCAGGATTATTTCAGTGTCACATCATAATTGTGTTTTCTTCCTTCAGATCATATTAAACTGATCGATCTGTATCCTTTTTCCCTTCATCTTGTCTTCCAGACATCCATTAGATAGCATAATGGACAGCACCTTCCTAAGTGTTTTTAAATCTTAACTCACCCATATTTAGCAACTACAGAAATTGCTGCAGTGGGAGGTAAAATAAGCTCATATGTTGCAGCAACAGGGATATGTGGTAAAACTGGCAAGGTGGTGTGCCCCTAGCACTGTTTTTGGAGTCTGACATCTTCACTTGTGTTTAGAGTCTTAATTCAGTCCATGAAGAGAGCCTGGAAACTGGTACAGAGCTTCCATGCCAAAAATCTTGGGATCAGGGAAAATTCCCTTCAGTACTGCATTATCTACCTTCTTCCCCAGGAGCAGTAGAAATATCACAGATGGAACATGCCTATGGTTTAATCCAAATTTTGTAATGCTAATTCAGTCTAGCAGTTTTCTTATAACGTTAAAATCTATTATTATTTGCAATTTTAATTTTGGTCTTCTTGAAAAATTTCCTGTTAGGAGGCCCATATTTATTATTGCAGGTTTTTCCTGTGTCCCTTCTGTTCCCTCCCACACAGACACACGTCTCAGAAATCCTTAGTGTCCCTTCTCCAGAGAAAGAATTTTCTCCCACTGCCACTCTGTAGTTTCAGAATGAAACTGCATGTTTTAGTCGATTGCATTAGAGCACTTTGTTGGTTATGTTGATACAACAAGTATTAAAGTTTGTAAGACTTATGACAATAAGTCATGAATCATCTTGGTGAATGTGTGCAATAGAGTACTAATAGGTAAAAAATATTTACGCATCTGACTATTATGGCTTGAAATTTGGCAGATGGCAGATGCTGTAACTTTTCTACTGTGAAAATTACATGGGATATTTCCTCAGTGTTCTGCTAAAGTGCAAAAGTAGTGCTTAACTTCGCTGTCTTCAATCACCGTTTGCAGATTTAGAAAAAATTTTTCTTACTGATGCAGATTCTGTCTATAAATGTCCATGTGGTTTTTCATCATCCTTCAAAAGCAAGTTGTGTGCGACAAAATTTAGCAGAGAAATTATTCCAATCTGTCTTCATGAACTAGGAAAAGAAGAAAGCAAATGGATGCTTATTTAAACTGTGAAGTACAGAAGGGATTCTGATAGTTTAAAAGTGTGTGCTTTAAAACTGTTTTACTTTATTTGCTAATTGCAAATAAAATTTCTGTATTAGAGGTTGAAAAAGGAAAATAAATACTTTTGATGCAATAATTGTCCTTTTGGGATAGTCTGTTTTTACAGTTTGGGGATATTATTGAAGGAAAAAAATCTAAAAATATAGTAGATTACTGTAGAGTGAAAAAGTATTAATGAAAACCTGCAGATTAATGCATCCAGCTGCTTGTGACTTTTTGTTTTAATTGCCCAGCTTCTTGTTGGTTTCCTGAAAACCTTTCAGGAAAGGTTTGCCCTTTCTGTGGGTCTGACTTTCCAGTTGATGCTTCTATTTGCTTGGTTCACGTGACCTGTTTCTTCAGGATGGAAATACTGGTATCGTGTCAGCCTGCAACACTCCAAGCCTGAAGAAGAACAAATTAATGTTTTGTAGCTGTTTGAATTTCTTGAAGAAAATGAGCTCTGAACGGACTAAGACAAACATGCAAATGTGCGACCTTTTTTCTCTTTTCCATTTTATTTACTTTTTTCTCACACAACATTCTTATAATGATCAGTATGTTTTTCTTACAGGTAGATCAAAATCATGCAGATCATCTTTGTCACTTTCTCACAAGAGAGATAGTTCAGTCACAGTACAGCAAAGAGTCACATAGAATACTCAGAATACACAGAGAGACTCATAGGATACTGGCTTGAAAGGGGACATCAGCAATCATCTAGTCCAACGAGTATTTAGGTGGTAGTAGTATTTGTGATATCTGGGATCTTTTTCCTTCATCACATTGTTATCTTTCAAAAAATGAAGTCTGTGAGTCAAGTCAGAAAAAGTAAGGACTTGTCCAGTCCATAGAGTAGAAAAGTTTATGAGTAAGGACCAAGTTTAAAGCATTTGTTGAAATTTATGCCAGTTGTCTAAACCCCCACCTCTGTTGCGCTCCACCTTGGCTGTCCACAGTTAAAGCTTGAATTGGAATCTGATCTACATCAGTCCTAGGAAAATAAAGTTGTCTGGATGAATCCCATTTTCTAGTATGGATAAAACATCTGTGTAATTCACATGGGCATTAGAAAAGGACTCTAGTGCCTTAACTTACTGTCCTTCCCCTTCCTAATTCACAAATGGGCAAACAAACATAAAAATTATATGTAAAATGGTTTCTTATCATCTCCTTCCTAAAAAGGAAGTAAACAAGATGGTAAAAGGTCAGAGGGAAGAAAAATATCTTGATGTACTAAGTAGTCATTAGTTGCGCTATTTTTTAATACAGCATAAAATTATAACAGATTTATGACATAGTTCTTGCTATTTAGAAATTGCTTTATACAGGGAGATGTTAGCAGGCTGCAGTCCAGAGTGAGAACTTCCACAGGAAGAGCTTCAGATAGANTCTCTGTGTGCATGTGTGTGTGTATGTACATATAGAGACATATACGCATAAAAATACATATGAAAACATCTCTAGATGGTCCTGAGCAAACTCGTTTTACTTAAGTCAATTCAGCAGCTCTGATTTGTGGAAATTGAGTGAAGATTAGAAAATGTGCCATCAGAAGGGACATTGCTGATTATTAGCATATTTTCTGTAATTCAAGATGATAAACAACAAATGCTGTGTTCAGGACAGATCATATTTTCATCCGTTACACAGTTGCAGTTGTAAGTATACACTCACAGCTGTAAATATATCACTCAAAGGATGCCCGTAATTCACAATGCAAGGATTTTATGCTATTAAGTATGTTACTTTCTTCCATGTAGTATAGTTTGGGCTTGGTGGTTTTTTGCGTTATTCCAGCTCTTTGTCAGTTGATCATTTTTGCAAACATTTAACTATTTTAGGGAAATGTTGTACGTAAAGCTGCTTCTATGTCTTTGGCCCTTCTGCTAATAAATCATGACATGTCTATCTTCATTACATTACATAGTAACTGAGGGGGTTTTCCCCTCATGCAGAGGCTCTGTAAGCCTAATGGGTGTTCTGCAGAATAATTGGCAGATATGCTGCCGTCTCTATGAGGTGAGGGCATAGAGCAGCTTAGTTAATGATTTATGATTTTCTTGTCAGAAACTGCCAACATATTTTTTTTCCTGTCTTTGTCTAATGCCCATGTGAATTACTAACATCTGTAATAGATGTTAGTTCAATACAGTTGCTTTAAACAAACGGTCTAGAGCTACCAAATAAAAATCATTAATGATTTTTCTTTTCCTTTAGGTTGTTTTGGTTTGTTTTATGAGATCGTTGCTAACTGTGAATGTAATTATAGCATCTGGATTGACATGCCAGAAAGATGATCAAACCAGATTTTATTTGTTTTGATTATTCATTTCTACATACATGTATTCTGAGAAATAATTATTTTATACTCCATTCCAATGAGATTCTTCTGTAAAAAAGATAAGGCTTTTATTGCACTTATTTTCTGCTTTCTTCAATTTGAGAGCTCCATAATCATCCATGAAGTGAAAGTGAACCAGCAGTTCACTGACATCTTAGGAGAGACCAGAAAGTTTTAGTTCTATACAGTCTTAAAAGTGCATATCCCTCAAAGATATTTGAGGTATCCTTACAAGAAAGAGTATATAGTCTTCATTTTCATCTTTCTGAGTTTACAATATTCATTCTTCTTTCATTCCAAAATTAAATGACCTGCATGAATTCACTGAGTCATGTGGAAGTAATAGTTGAACTTGTAGTTAGAACAGGCAGCTCTCTACCCTCGGGCGTTTTTTGAAGACTGCATTCCTTCCCTTCCACCCTTTTTCTCTTTGATGAAGATTAACCCAGATAAAGCTGTCTGCCACACATGTAACAGGCTTTGATTCAACAAGTCTTTTCTTGTTCTTGCCATGACTCAACCACAGTTCATGGTCATGGAGCTGAATGTTTTCCTGAATGCAGTCAGTACTGCAGACACTCAAACTGCTACTTTGATTTTCTCTATGTAGAGACCACCCAGGTCTAGTTGTTTCAACTCTGCTTCACTTGGAGATTTAATTTTTAACTCTAGATGTAACCTCAGGCACAGCTAACACATTTGATCTGTGCAAAACAATCTCACAAAACCTTTCTAGCTGTTTATGTAACCAGTAGATGAAGTAATTGCAAGCAGTATGGTAGATAATGTGCATTTAATTATATCCTTGTTAAGATTTACTGTAACCTCTTTTTTTTAGTCTTCTGAAAGCATAAATATATATTTACACAAACACAGAAGTTCATCAGTGTTGGTATAAAGTGTTCCCCAAGGCAGCTACTTGGTTTTTATTTCATATGAGTAGTTTTTCTCTCCACGTGATTTCTTTTCTCATTGGAGCAAGGAAAAATAAGGGTTTCATACTCTCCATTTTTTGATGTTTGGAAATGTATGTGTAGACACATGCACGTGTAGAGATGTAGATATAAAAGCAGTTAATATTGCTAATTAAAAGTGATATCAATAAAAAGGCCATCCTGTTGTTGCATTTCACTAGAAGTTTTTAAGCCCATGGTTTTTATAACAAAATAGTTTGGTCAGTTTTTCTAAGGAGCTGTGAGTTAATGTATTTGCCAGCTGAATTGAAGCATTTTTAAATTGAAGTGATTAGGAATGCAGCTTCCTAAAGATGGTATGTAATTCAGAAGAAAACTCATAGCAATTATCATTATTTGTGAATTTGCAATGAGGCTGTTGCTTTCACTTTTCATCTTGTATATCGGCTTTTGTGTTTGGGTTGTGTATTTTAGAATTGGTAATGGAAAAAACATCATTTTGTCCAAGGTCAGGATTAAAGTTCTTGTCAGAGAGAGAACTGTGCTTTGCACTGCCTTCAGTGCAAGGGTAGAGAGATATTAGGAATCCCTTGACTGTTTGCATCTCACCTCTGATCAAAGTTTTAGAAAGACCCTGAAGTTTTTTCCTTCTTCAGTAACTACCCTTGAAAAGTATATCTTTGATTTTAGCATGCAAGTCTAAATGTGTGGTCAATAGGACAGCAAAGTGAATGAACTGATAATAGAGAAAATCTCTTCAACAAAAAGTCTCAATTCTGTAACTTCATGGAAAGGTGTATGTAATCCCATGTATATTTTTATCTCATACCAGGTATTTAATTAATTCCAGTGCAATGTCATACTTCTCCTTACTATATAATCAGTTATTTGCAGAAGACCAGTTTACCCTAGCTGAAGTCTTTTTCCTCACTTGTAAGGGAAGTGGAAGGAAGGAAAAAGTTGCTGTCAGGACTGTTTGTGCAACAGCTAAAAAAAAAATTTCCCTGTTTCTGACCTTTTTCTGGTGCATGTTGCCAAAAACAAGTTTCAGTAAGTCTTAACATCATTAACTTCCTAGTCTCAGATCCTACCTTGTGTTCAGATTCCATGGCATTTTTGTGGAGCCTTGGTCACTTGGCCCAAACCAAAAAAATTCTGCCTGATCCCAAGGCATGTTTTAACCTGCTATATGCTGAAAGTATGGCTCCCATGCTACTGTTTGATGGGAATGGGATGAGGGAAGGGAACCAAATTAAAGAAATGTTGCTCTAGGGAAGCCGGAGCCTGCATTTTTCCAGCAGCTGAGACTACTGGTGAACTCATCACCCTCTGGTGCCCATTGACGTGACCTGTTCTGCCCCTGTAATGCTCGCTGTAAATCCTGCCTGTAGCGTTTGGCTGTTGAAGAGAAGCTGACAAAGACCCACAAACTCAGCTGTTGCAGCTTTGCTTTCAATAAAAGTGGTCAAAAGCAGAAGTGCTCATGTGGCTGCCGGACGGGCCTGCTTGTGGCTTAGGTTAGCATTGACTCCATGATTTACAGAAGGCTGATACATCAAAATCCAAATCCAGATCCAAATCCACAAAATCCCCTTTTATTAAGAAAACTATTACCTTTATAGACAGTCACAGTACAGCTGGACACAATTGGTCCTCTAATTAGAACACCATCACCATTGGCTAATTAAGAAACCACCCATTCACATGTTCCCAAACACCAGGTGCAACAAGTTAAGATAACTATTGTTTATCATTCTTTCTATGACCTTCTCACAGCTTTCCCCATGGGAATCTCTGTTAATGTCTGTGGCCATTACCACATGCTCATGTCCATTTTTCTGCCTCTAGCAGTACAAACAGAATATGTACAGATTTCACCTCTGCCTTGTACCCCAGCACATCCACTGAGCATTTTGTAGGTAGCATTTGATAGGTTCCAGGACTGAAAACTGTATTTTCACCATTGTGTTTAGTAACCCTGAAGGAACCTTTCTTTTTTGCATTTGTTCATTTGTATTTTGAACATCCTCCTGATTTGTGCCAGTGAGTTCTACAGTCCAATTTTGCATTTTACTGAATTGTATATATATGTACATAACGCGGTGCCAGAGTCCCACGGCCAGCTCACGCAACCCCCGTGGCGCCGCACTGGGAGTGGGATGCACCCTAGAAGCAGGGTGATGCGAGGTGGGGCTTAGGCTGAACATGTGTCTGTGTAGAGGCAAGAGACGAGCAGGAGGCTCTCAATCTGGGTTCCAGGGAAAGGTTTTATTCCAGGAGCAAAGGGGAGAAGAACCAAGGAGCAAGAGCAAACATCAGGCGTGTGCAGGGACTTTTAAACAAGTGGGGTTTCAGGGGAGGGTACAAGACTTCAACCAATGAGGGACATCCTGGGGAGGGGTAAGGGGCAGGGTCCCACAATGGATTAACCAATGAGGGGAAGGTGGGGAGGAGAATGGGTCACACCACCTAATGGGGTCTCGGGGAATACAGGATTGACGGGGAACGCTCTGGAATAAGGGGTTGGTACAAGGGAGGATTGGCACCTGAGGGGAGGGAGAACAGGGAATGTTCAGGAACAAAGGATGGGGTTTGGGTAGGATTGGCAACTTGGGCAGGTTATAACTTCAGGGATAAACCATCGGCTTCAAAGGAACAGGGGGATACAGAACAATCCATTGAGCATAAAAACAGACTGCAATATGTACAAACACTTTTTGTGTTACTTTTCAATCTGTTGTATCATAGCCATGTTAGTGTCCTGTATTTCTTAGGAGAAATAATGGATGACTGTTTGCTGTAGGCTTTCCCCTTGTCATTCACAGTCACACACTCTCCTGTGTTTCACCTCCTTTGCCTCTTCCAGTGTGAAGACTGACGCTTTCAGTCGTTTGTGTACAAAAGCCATTCCATACACGCGATCATCTGTGTCTCCCTGCATTATATCTTTTGTAGTTCTTCTGCCTTTGTGTGAGGTGAGGTGACCAGAACAAATAGCCAGATGTAAAATGAGGATGCATCGTTTATACAGTGGTGTAACAATATTTTCTCATAAGTGCTCCTACCTTTCTCTTTGCCTTTTTGACTGCTACTGAGCCAAGTGCCCACAGAGTTACCCACTGTGACTGCAAAGTCTCTGTCCTGGGTGGAACAGAGCTAAATTAGAGTCTTTATAACTTTATGTATAGTTAGGGCTGTGTATCCCCACAAGCACCACTGTGCATTATATCAACACTAAATATCATTTCCCTTTTATTGTGCTCTTGGAATTCGTAAAATCCTTCTGTAGTTCTTTGCAACTGGTTTTACTTTGACTATCCTCTTTTTTTCTTTAATTTTTTTGTCAGTAAACTTTGTCATGTCACTATTCACTCTCTTGCCCAGATCACTTCTCAAACAGCACAGCACAGATCCTTATGGGACCCACTGGTAATGTTCCTCCATTGTAAAAAACATGTGTAATTACACTTCATTTCCTTTCTCTTAGTCAGTTATAGAAAGTGATGTAGGACTTTCCCTTCTAATCCTTGGCTCTTAGCTTCTGCCAGAGCTTTGATCAGGGATCTTCTCAAAAGCTTTTTGGAAATCCAGATTCACTCCAAGCAAAATCACTGTTTCCCATGTGATTCCTGACTCTTCCAGTGACCTCTAAGAGTTTGGGAGGTAGGACTTCCCTTAACAGAAGACAAGCAGATTCTTCACTGATTTATATGTGTGTGGCTATGTTCTAATCAATATTTATAGCTTCAGTGGATTTGCCAGCTGTAGCACCCAAGTTGTACAGTTCCTCAGGCCTTTGCCTTGGTGGAATATACATGTGGTGCTTTTGCCAGGGTATCTGCAAGGGCAGCAAGTGTGGCCATGGACAGTGATAAGCAGCTGGGAGCAGCTACCTCTTCAGCTGCTGCAGCTGAGGGCAGTAAAACAAGTCCTGGGAAAGCCGTTTCCCCCCAGCTGCTGCACTGGTACTCCAGTACTGTAATTTTCCCCCTTACCTTTTAATCCTAAAACCAAAAAGGCAGGAGGGGTTGACAGATTGAGTTTCCTAGCTTCCTTTTTCTCCTTTGTTGCAATCCGCTCTAATCACAGAGGAGCAGAGAGAATTAACTCTCTAAATAAAATGGAACAAACCGGGATGTTTGAAATAATCCCCAAAATGCAATTAAAATCAAAAGAGGTTAGATGTTGATACAAAAAAATTATATATTTTATTTAATAGTAACAGAGGCAAAGAGAAAGAAAGGGGGGAGGGGAGG
>WEZZ01018149.1:100115-118422 GCA_013400585.1 Chloropsis cyanopogon
AGGAAGGGAGGAAGGGAGGAAGGAAGGAAGGAAGGGGGGGGCGGGGGGGAGGGAAGACAGGAAGAGTGACAGAGACAGATTAAGTAGAAGCATATCACCCCTCTGTGGGTCCCAATGACGTCTCCTTGTTTCCCTCCATCTGTTCTTCTTGGTGATGAGGGTCCCCGAGGGGCTGGGGGGAGGGAAGACAGGAAGAGTGACAGAGACAGATTAAGTAGAAGCATATCACCCCTCTGTGGGTCCCAATGACGTCTCCTTCTTTCCCTCCATCTGTTCTTCTTGGTGATGAGGGTCCCCTGCTGAAAAGTATAGAATCCAATGGATTAATATATATTTGGGCAGGTGGGAACACACAGGTACCTCCCTGAGGGGGGCCAGTTTGACACTTGTAAGACTGTGGATCTGTTGCATCATGCAGTATCATGTGCAGTGCTCTGGTGCAGGGTCTGGGGACCCCTTTGAGGAGGGCCTTTGATGGGCCATGACACCCCCTCATTTGTGCTGCATGTGAATGTCCCGTAGATGTGGCTCTCAAGGGGTGAGAGGCCCAGCATCTGGGCCAGTCTGCCCAGTGGACAATGGGTGTTCACTGCCTCTGACCAGAGGCTTTTTTGCCATACACAGGAAACCTCTCCTCCTCCTTTGATGTAGGGGTCTGTGCAAGCCTGGCAGCAGATAAGCCTGGGGCTGTAGCCTCCACCCCTGAAGGTGCTGGGCTTAATCCTCCTGTGAAAGTATTCTTCCCAAACCAGACCTGAGAGCAGTGTCACTTTATCTTACCTCAAATCAATTTACAATCCAGGACCTCAGTCAGGAGTACAGTAGTCTTCAGTACAGCTTCTGTTATACAGTTTCGCTAAAATAGGCAGCAGTCCTCTGTAAAAATATTTAAGCCATAAACCATAACATTTCACTCTCCAACACACTTTTCCTCATTTCCTGTTGATGCAGGTGTAGGGGGTACTTTAAGATGATGCCCAAAAGAAAGTAAATTGTGCTCTTAATTTGGAAAACTAGCCATAGTTCCTTCAAGGATAGAAAATTAAACCTGTTTTCAGGTACTATGTGGGCTTTATTTCCTGCAGCTCCACTTCTACCTGCATTTCTTTGACAGAATATCATTGTTTGTTTTCAGACTGCAATTCCGTAGTATTTTACAGTTCTTGCATTTAAAAATGGTCTCCCACGTATAAATATCGTAATATATTTGTGTCAGTACTGTTATGTAGCATCAAAAATCAGGAACTTAATAAAGAAATTTGAGGGGTTGAAGTGCTTGGTTCCTTAAAAAAAAAGTAAGGTGAAATTTATGGGGCAGTCAGACTCTTCAGAAAAATAACAATAAATTCTTTATAGCATGAGGATGATTCTTGTTCTTTCCTTTGCACGGTTTCCTGTGAAAATAAAGATCAGACCATTAGAGTGGGTTATCTGTACAGTCCAGTGAAGTTTTTGGAAAGATCTATTCTTGCTGGTTCGTAATTCAAAAATAAACCACAACTTAATAAAAAAAGAAATGACACAGTTGAAGGCAATAAAAAAATATTATTTGATTGAGTGGTGTTTTAGACTGTGGAGCTCATTGGCACATGGAATTCTTGAAGAATTATTATTGAGAATCCTGGAGTACAGGAGCAGTTAGTAGTGTTGAGAATTTTAAAAGAGGCTCTTCCTCTTAAGCAAAACTTAAGTTCAAGTGCAAGATTCTAAGAATTAAGCCTTGGAGGGAGGAATTTGGAGTGTGAAAATGCTGAAATAAACATAAACAAGGAATATGAACTGGTTTGTTCTTACTGTATTTAGCAGAGGGAGGAAATTACATCTCATAAACACCATTCTTCTGCAGTGTTTTACCTCCAAGAAATACAAATGTTGGGTACATTGGTACTGAGAAGGAAAACAATCCAGCTCCATGACTACCCATACATTCTCTCTAAGCCAGAGCCAGCTTTTCAAATTCATAGACATATACAGGATTCACTGCTCATTCTCCTAAGGCTATTTTCCAGGAGGAAAATTTAGCCTTCTTTCCAGCTAGACGAGTGCAGCATCTCCCCTTCACACCCGTAAGAGAACAGGACTGTAAGCTATGTATGATTATAATTGTTGCAAGCTGTAGTCACTTGCTTTTCTGTATGTTTCTAACAGAGAGACAGTTGCCATCTTTCAGAGAGAAGACAAGAAGAATCATTAATTCTGAGCAGAATGAAATCTGAAAACAAACAGAAGCTCTGTAAACTCCACAAACATCTTATTAACTTGTGCATGTTTGTGGAAAAGGTACAGACTCTGAGGAAGGAAGAAAATAAGATATCTGGAATTCTCTTACACCATGAGTATTTTGTTTTTTTCCTCACAGCAGCCCGAGCTGAGGGAGGAGGAAGATTTTGGCCTAAACAACAAGTTTTCTTGACATTGCTAAAGAGGCTGTCAGAGCAGATTTGTGTGCAGCCTGCGAGCCAATTCAGGAGGCCTCTGTTGGTCCCTCACAGCTTAGTTAATGCAGTGTTTCATGCTGGAAGCCTTTGATGCCTGTACTAATATAGCTGCTGAGGATTAAGGACTGTTTAACAAAGGAGAAACTTTACTAGCTCATTCTGTGTCAACTCAGTGGGACTGAAACACCAGATGCACCACACTTTCCTCCCAGTTCCTTTTCTCATTGCATCACACCTCCTCCA
Organism: Chloropsis cyanopogon; assembly: GCA_013400585.1. Classification (NCBI taxonomy): domain Eukaryota; kingdom Metazoa; phylum Chordata; class Aves; order Passeriformes; family Irenidae; genus Chloropsis; species Chloropsis cyanopogon. Next base: position 102,797 of record WEZZ01018149.1, read on the forward strand.
TGTGAATGGCAGTGTTGCCTTCTGCTCTCCTGCAATGGGGTTAAGCAGAATCTTCCAGAATCTGAATCCTGGCTTTAATGAATTGTCTTTGTGGTGCAATGCAGGTTCCGGGTTGACCAATGTTAAGACAGAAGAGATATCTGAGGTGAAGATGGATGCGGAGTTCCGGCATGACTCAGGATACGAAGTTCATCATCAAAAGCTGGTGAGTGATCAGACAGTGCTTTCCCTGCATGCCTTTTGAGATGCTGGTTCAGTCTTGAACTAGTGAATCACTGCTCTTGCTTGAGGGGACACTGAAAATGCCAACAAAAAAGTTAGCATGTGAAAAGATTATTATTTTTCTGGTTCTGTCTTCAATGAGAGTAAACAATATCACCAGGGAGGATGAAAAGTCATTGAGCTTCACATGAGAGGAAATTCTGACAGTTCCTGTCCTTGCACTACCATGTCACTGGATGTGCTTATATGGAGAATACTTGTCCTCCTGTCCATCTGTCTCATAGTCTCTTTGTATCATACAAGGGGTACAGAGGATGGAAAATGCTGAGTATAAAAAAAAGAAAAATAGTTTGAGACACATAGCACATAGCAGACACATTGCAGGAATATAGTCCCTTCCCATCAAAACAGATGGTAGTGGTGTATGCATGGAGCAGAACCTTTCACAATGGCTGCTTGGGATAAAATAAGATGCTCCACTGGCCTTAATTTTAGTTTGTGTTTCGCTGTATCTGTGTGTTTTGTTCCTTAAGGTATATGAAGTTATTATTAACAGGGGAAAGGCAGGTAGGAGCAAAATATTGTTCCCCATTTGAACTGTGCTTCTTGTGAGCATAAAAATGACAGCCAAAAGCACTGTAAGGAAAGCATTTTCTAAAAGGTTTTTTTTGGTCGCTTAATAAGCAATGAAGAACCCAGACAGCAATGTGGACTATAAACCTGTTCTGTTTCTTCTTTTTAAGGATATATTATGTGATGAGGTTTCAGTTCCATAGCTTTCAATATCCTGATAGTAAACTTGAAAACTTTTTTTCCTTAATATGTTTTTAAAGCTAAGCAGTGCTGAAAATCAAAATTAACATGGGACTCAAATTTCCATTTGAACTAGACAATCACTCTGTGAAAAGATATTCTGCCATCTGTTTGATACCAAGAACTGAGTGAGGCTGAACATGAAGCTGAGTCCCCCTTTAGCACAGCACTGCTACACCACAGGCCATATATAGCTCCCAGATTGCTCCTCTCCAGCTTTCAGAGCTTTGTGGCACAGCGACCCGGGTTTGACTAATTACAAAGACAATTACAAAGACATGCAGTGCCATTTAATTACTGATGCTTCAATAGTTTTATATTGCTGTGGAAGTTTGGCAGGTTAGTCAAATGTTCAGTGAGCTTTTTATTAGCTATCTTCCTTTATATTTCTTTTGTAGGTGTTCTTTGCTGAAGATGTGGGTTCAAATAAAGGTGCCATCATTGGACTAATGGTGGGAGGTGTTGTCATAGCAACAGTGATTGTCATTACTTTGGTGATGCTGAAGAAGAAGCAGTACACATCTATTCATCATGGGGTTGTGGAGGTAAGAAAAGACTTCCAAGCACAACTGGTGTCACCTGTGCAACACAGTCAACACACTTCTCTATACATATCCATTTACGAAGGAAGAAAGAGTGGTTTTGGCTATGTTGGCATTGTTACATCCAGCAGTGTGGAATCAATTTGCTTTATTTAGTAAATGCAAACACAATATAAACCATGTTAAAGTGAGTGTAAAACCACAAAACTTTCTTCTGCAACTATTCCAGACCAATCACTTCATAATGTGAAAGTTCATTTTATAAGAAATTTGACAGTAGCAAATGAGAAGATACTGTGCAAGAGGAAAAATCTGGTTTTACTGTTGGGAATTCACACACCAATTTCTTTATTTAGTTTTAATGTTTGAGACTGGCCCTCCCGTAGCTTGTGCTGTGCACTGCAAGGCTTTTCCCTAGACAGGTACTGCTCTCTGTTTTCTAGATGAGATTTTTTGTTGCCACGAACAGCTTCAGATTTATGGCTAACCTGAAACCCCTTGTTTTCAGAAACAAATAGTATATAAGACTTTTGTATAGGATTTTCAAGATGAAAATCCTTGTCTCTTCTCAGTCTGCCAAGGAGGTTTGTGGTCAATTTGCAGTAATTTAAAATACTTTTTCTATTTCATGGCTTTAAGGTAAGATCTCTGTAAGTAGAAAAATTTCATTATGAGAACTGGACAGAGTAAATGTAACTCTTTTTCTTCCTATTTAGTTCTCTGTGAGTGTCTGGTTTGCAGATAGTACTTGTATTTGTAAGCACTTGAGACACTTGTCTCTTTTTGCCTTTTAGAATTGGTATTTTACATTTTTGATTGAAACCGAAGTCTTGATTGAGTCCATAGTTTATGTTGGTTTCGTCTTGAGTCAAATGAACCTTGCGTTGGTCTTGCTGGAGACACACATGCTTCATGATGCATTTATTCCGCTGTCTGGGATTACAAAGGGTCTTAAGAATTACTTGTGTAAGCCTTAGTCTTATGCCTATGCTTGTGCATCCTTGTGTCCACACTGTGGTTATGCATGTGGTTTGAAACCTTCCAAAGAGACATGGTCAGAAGATCACCAACAGTGTGGGGTGATTTGCACAAATAGCAACCTGTGCAGAATTTTGGACCAAGAGGCAGAAAATAGCAAGAAGGAATCTCAACTTTAGCTTTTAATGTGATAGCTTTCAGCCCATTTTGTAGAAAAATGAAGCAGATTTTAGTATTGATCCACCAAGCTGATATTTGCTGTCAACAGTTGTGCCACCAGAGACTCTCCTTTGGGTGAATTAGTAAGAATGGAAAAACCAGGAACTTTGCTAGGCCAAAGCCCTAGATCAGACATTGCATGTAGACGTACCATTATTGCAGTATGTCTTGGTTTGAAAGACAGATGTCTTCTAAGGAAAGCAGGAGCCTCCATCAGAATGGAAAATATAAACCTACTCCCTCCAAATTACTATAATTTTGAAATTAAAGGGCTCTCAGCAAATATATGAGGATAGGAATAACAGTTCTTTACTAGTATGTATAGATTAAAAAAAAAATCAACAACAACAAACTACAACTTAATAGGAAAATTAGAAGGCAATAGTACAAAGACACTGACAGAGTCAGAATACAGCCTGACACCCTGAGGGTCAGGGTGTTGGTAGCGGTCCGATAAATGGTGGCTGCAGTCCTCCTGGAGTGACGGGTGTGGTTCTGTTGAAGCAGGGATCCTGTAGAAGGGTGTAGCTTTCCTCTGAAGGTCCAGTGGTGGTGTGGATGGGTCTGGTCTTCCTCTGGGAATCCAGTGGAGAAAGGCTTACTGTGGTGTTCCAATGCTCAGATTATATCTGGGCAAGAATGCTTGGCTGCTCCCCCTGGGTGGAGTATCTCACAATGGGATGATGTGATTTTATCAGTCATGCAGTGAGACTTGGTGCATTAACAGAAGATATTCCCCTGGAGGGAAGATGGGTCGTGGAAGAGATAAAGAACACTGCATCACCTGGGTTTAACAGCTGGCCGATTAACAGAAGATACCCTCCCAGAGTTATAAGGGATGGGTCATGGAAGAGATAAAGATCATTGCCTCACCTGGTTTTAGTAGATGGCAATAGAATACATACTTTTGGTTAAATCTTGCATTGCTACCTAAGACACAGTACAACCTTAAAATTCCAGGTGGATTTCACCTGTTAGAGTGATACAGCAAAGGTGATGCTGGACTTCTGCAAGCTTTCTTTGGTAACAGTGAATTTGAAACTATTGGCCTAGAAATAACATGCACAAGCTGAATAAGTAATTAATGTCAAAATGACAGCATCACTTAATAAATGTTATGTGATTTTTATCTGTAAAAACTTTTACAGATAGAACCATAAAGCTTTAGCATGCAGATGTACCAAGAATATTAGGATTTACGGTATCACACTGTAGATTGTGTCACTTTTTGGATTTGCTGGCATTGGCAGCCGCTAGGATTCCTCCTTCTGCCTGACTTACTCTGTGGTCTTCACAGACTGCATAGCTTCACTGTCTGAGCTTCTTGCCTGCAAGAAAGGCATAGCATCTGTTTTTGTCCTAAGTTGGTAAAAATTTTGTAGCATTTGTATTGGGGACAAAAAACCCTAAAGAGCCATATACAATTGATGTTTAATACTAAAATGTCTTCAAAATTAAGCTGTTACATTCTAAAGAGAATTAATTTATTTAGCTACAGCCCACCTCTAGTATACTGTGCGCAGAAAGCAAGGAAGAGCAAAATCACTTGATGTAAAAATACCTACATCAGCTCTAGCTTGTCTGAGTGTATTTATCTAATTTGCCACCTCTTTGTTGTATGTCAGAAGTTAGTGTGAAATTACCCAGTGATAATGAAAGATTACTAAACAGGTCTTGTTCCACCTGTGTTCTTGTCTTCCAAAAAGTCACCTCTCTTGTACTCTCTCATTTCACTATGACTTTTTCTAACAAAGTAAGTTATTAAAAATCCTGTTAGCCTTTTTTAAAGCTCTGAGAATGGATATGCTTGTCCTATTTAGAAGTGTCATTTTTTCCCTACTCTGAGAATAAAGATTGTTCAGCCTCCCCAGGAAAAAAATTTTCGTAGTTCAGTAAATAAGTGACTGAGAGATTGAAAATTACTTATTACATGTGCACACAGGGGCTCCGACAAATATTTTGAAGGGGTTTTTTGCAGGTGCACCCACCCTGCAGGAGATTATTTTCTTCATGAAAGCAGGTGGCAAAACGTGAGAATCTCAAAACAGAGATTCTCACGTCTCCTGTGCACTGGGCAACCACTGACTATCTCAGCTCCTCCTCTGTGAGGATATCCTGCTCAAAGCTCATTTGCTTTCTGACAGAAGCCAGATCTCCACCAGTGACAACAGGAGGTCTTTGCAGCATGGAGCAGGCACTGAAATTGCTGAAGGGGATAGGTGGACAAACAGTCTCACAAGAGGTTATCTACCTAACTGAGGTGTTTTTTCAAGAGACATCATGTCATAGAAAAGGGGAGTGTTGAACAAGAGCACCTACGCCTCTTACATGCTGTGTTCAACTTCTGTCACCTCCATAATGGGTGCAAAAAGCTTCTTAAAATGGTGAGGGGCTTTGGGAATTTATTGACAAGGAGATAATTGGGTTCAAAATGTGTAATTTGGCAGAGTGGTACCTAGGGCAGAGGTTGTAAGGAATGTGAAGAGTTTGGTAGTATCAAAATGGGTAAAAGAGAATAGAAGACATTCAGGATGAGTAATAGCACACGTAGGTTGATAGTTAGATGGGTTACCGTGCAGCAGAGAGCTACAGGAAGGAGAGGAGGTACCAGCACTACTTATTTTAAAGGCTGAAGGGGAAATTTAAAAAAAAAAATTGACTAAGACTGCAAGTTGGATCTTCACTAAATCCCTTTTATCTAAAAATGCCATATTTCAGAGTTTATTAGACTTTCACTAGAAACTTTTTATCAAAACAAAATTTTTTTAATACCGTACAATTGTGCAAAGGTGTTAAAAAATCAGTCATTTTCTACTGTCCTCCCTTTTTTTTTTTCCTAATATCTTTCTCCTCCTTGATTTTCTTCCAAGTGTCTCATCAATTCTTTCGTCTCTTCTGCCTTGCAGTTTTCTTGATTCCTTTTTAATTTATGGTGGTCTCTCACTCCATTTCTTTCTCACAAGCAGCTTATGCTGTGTACTTACCACACTTTCTTGTCATGAATAAGAAAAGCTGAGTGAGAGACAAACTAAAATGAGTGACAGAGTTCAATACAGTATTGTTTGGAGCTTAAAGATAGAAGTCTAGCTCATGTTTTGGCATCCCCCTCCTTTGCATCCCAGCCTTGTGGGGGAGCCTCTTAGCAATGAAAATGCTCTTGGACAGGTATTGATACACATGGAACCCTGCTCCATAAATGCCAGAGCTTCATGTTGAGTTTTAATTTTATGCTAGAAGAGAATCTGTTAGTAGGATTAGTTGTGACTCGTGGGACTCTCACTTCATGATTTGAAGAAACACTGGATGCTCTGAGATAGTGGTGATAACAGTGTAGAACAACCAGGGCTGACTTGGTGCTGTAGCAGCTCCTTCAAGAGTGAACGGAAGGGTGGGTTTTCCTCTGCACCTGCTTTTATTGTTATTTTCTGTAAGTGCTGAAAAGACTACAGGAACATTTGCCATGTTTCTGCTTTGTTCTTGCCTTACCATGTCCACAACAACTTCAGCAGCAGCTAACAGAATGCTGTTAATGCTGTTAAATTCATGAGTCTTTAGGGTTGGGATTAAGCCTTTGGTACATTTGTATAAAATCTGCATAGAATGGGTTTGTTAGGCCCTACTGCTGTTAAACTGCTGGCAAAACAAGTGCTCTACTGAGCAGCAATAGCATGGAGGGATTGCTAGTCAAAGATTCACTGCATATGGATCTAGATGGTGTATTTTTGTGGAGGGAGAAGTTGGCAGCCCCAGAAAGGACAGGTAAAGTAGGAGAAAGCATCCCAGCCCCTGGGATAGTGACAAAGGTGACTGCTGTGAGGTGTGGGCCTCTCCCCATCCCTCCCCAGCCCTGCTCCCAGTGTAGGGGACACAGGGCAGCTGGCATAGACCCTTCTTTAAAATGGAAGCACACAGCTGTACCCTGACTGCTGAGAACATGGCTCTACAGGATGTCTTGGGATTTGGGAGTGGGAGGTTGAAGAGGAGACAGGCTGTGAAATTCCATGAGGGCCTTCTGTCCTTGATGGATCAAAATGATGGTTGACAGCCAAGCTGAGCACTTGGCATGCACGTGGCCTGGCCAGGTGAAGCTTGCATCCTTCAGAAGAAAAAAGGTTGTCATTTTTGGAGGAGGGGCCAGGGAAAGGAAGAAATTATTCTGTCTTCCCCCTCAGTTTTTCAAACAAGGGAGATAAAGCAAGAATGACCTCTGAGCATGATCTTGCTACCTAAAAACTTGTCACATGAGTTGAAGAAATAGGTGGATTTGAGGATTGTTGCATAAGAGAAATACTATATGCAAGTGCAATTTAAAAAGAAAGAAAGAAAACCTGTGAATGGCAGTATTAAAAGTCCAAGTTATATTGCAGAATTTGAAACACAAGGAGCACAGTGTCAGCCCAGCCCAGTTATCCTTTCTGCCTGGCATCGTGTTCCTTGCCCACAGGAGTCAAGGGGTGCTGAAAGTCTCAGGGCTCCCAGCTGTGAAGAGTTTCACAATAGCTTGTGAGTGATACATATATATATACACATAGAGCGATATATAACCTTTAAGTTGGATATTTCGTGAAAATGTCTAATTATTGTGTAAGAAAGACATATCTGATGGGAGATACAGTGTTGATTTAAAATGCAGTTTGAGAGTCAGGACATAAAAAGGGGCACAGATACGAAAATTGATCAGATTTGGGGTTAGCAGTTCATCTGAGTAATTGAATGCATGTGCCACACAGAGAACTATTTCTTAAATAGCAAATAAAAGAGCATATAAAGTGGAGATGGCTCTGAGAGGAGCCATTTTCTGGTGGGACTGTGGGAAAGGTGGTCAGTACTGTGTTGTAACCTACCTCAATGTAAGAAAAGCCGCAAAAATAAGCATGGGAAGAACATACCTTCAGTCTTTCCCCAGTATATCAGGGAACAACTTACCAACATCTTCTCAGTAGGCTGAGATATTTCCAGTATTGAAGAGTAGATTTAAAATTGGTATCAGACAACAATACTTCTCCTTTGCATTTTTATTAAAAGGTTAGATAGAGTAAGTTAGGGTTTCTTGAGAGAATATACTTTCCTTTATCTTAAAGGCTAGTTTGTTGCTGAAGGTGACTTGCTGTATCTCCAAGAGGTCACTGCTTACAGGAATCCACAGGAAAGCATTCATACCTAATACTTAACTGTAGAGTTTAGGTACCTTCCTGATTTTTGACACTGTAAAATTCACTTTTTACCTTTGCTTTTAGGAGCTGTCAAGCACTGGATACATCAGGTAGCAAATTAAATAACTGACAAGCAGACTGTTTTCATAGGTGCTTAGCAAGATAGCCAGGATTCGGTAGGTTTTGAATGCACAACTACTGAGCTCATACAGCAGAGGTAAAATGCCTAGTTTAGATTTAGAGACTGTTCTCACCCACTCTATTTTGATGGAGTTTTATATTATTGTAATGTTCAGTAAAGGAAGAAAATAATTTGGGTAGATGCAGGTATTGAATGGAGAAGTCAAAACTGAGCTTTGTGCCTGTCTTCCAAGTAATCAAGAAAGGTCAGTTTTTGTTAAGTATAAACACTTAAACCAGTGCAGACGTATCAAGTTTATTGTCACTAAACTGAGCCAAACTCAGCCTTGGAAATAGAGGAGTTCTTTGTCCCAAAGTGCAGTGAGATTTTTGGTTTACCTTGTGCCTGGCTGCTCTGGCATTTTCTTCCCTCATTTTATCTTTTTCAATTAATTTTTTGTTTTGAGGCCACTATACCTGCAACAGATCTGGGAGCACAATGCAGGCAGAAGGCAGACTCAAGCCACTGCCTTCAGCTTTTTAGTGAGCTTTTTCTTTTCTTTAGAGCTCAAATTGATCCAAAGTATAGATATTGATATATATACTGGGGGGGAAAAAATCTTTTAATGAGGGATTAGCAGAGAGAGACAAAGTCCAGCCCCCTTTGGTTTTTTGGAGAGTTGCTTCCTGAGCCAGACAACAAATTCCAAAGCTGGTACTGCCGGCTTTGGTCAGCTGGTTTTGAAGTCCTGCAGCAATAAAATGAGTTGGAGAGTTGTTCTTGGTGCATTATCATCTTCTGTTCAAAAAGTGAGCCAGAGGATGCTTTCTGCCCAAACACATAGGGTATAATAAAAAGTAGGTTGGATGACCGTGAAGTGGGGAAACACGGGGTATGCTGTGAAATAAGCAGGAATGTGATCCCAGTTGTCCCCTCTCCTGACAGGTGGATGCTGCAGTGACACCAGAGGAGCGCCACCTTTCCAAGATGCAGCAAAATGGCTACGAAAATCCCACATACAAGTTCTTTGAACAGATGCAGAACTAGGACATCATAGCAGCCTCATGAGTTGAACAGAAGAGTAATTGCTTCACTGCCCATTGGTGTTCAGTTATAATGTGGAAAGAAAGAAAAACACTCTGCTTTATTATTTACTCATTCTCGCCTTTTGACAGCTGTGCTGTAACACAAGTAGATGCCTGAACTTGAATTAATAAAATCAGTAATGTATTTTCTCTCTCTTTCTCTTTACATTTCAGTCTTTACATTACATTATTAATGAATGGGTTTTGTGTACTGTAAAGAGGTTAGCTGTATTTAACTAGTGCATGGATAGATTCTCTTTCCCAATTATTTATCATGTAGCTCCTTAGCCAGTTGTATATTATTCTTGTGATATGTGACAAAAATCAAGTCCTAGTTGAAACATGCTTTAAGAATTGATGGGGGATGCTTTCTGTGTCTGTGGGGTTTAGCTGCTTCTCTTTGCTGAGCATTTTTTTCTGATCACTATGCATTTTTAAGTAAACCAACATTTTTTAAAAGTATTTCGGATGAGTTATTGAAATTCTTTTCCTCTGCAACTGCATTTTATTGTACGGATTGTTGCTCCTGCTGTATTAGTGATGTAGAAATCATGAGAATACACATCTGTTTCGTTGTGCCTGTTTTATGTGCACATTTTAGGCATTGAAAGGTAGACTTTATTTTCTTTTCCATGTATCTTTTTGATCTTAAAAAAATTATTTAAAAGAGTCCCTGTTAATTGTGAGCACTTCTCGGGGAAGAAGTGCCTGCTGGCCAAAAATTCACGGGGGTCCTCTGCAGGATGAATGTACAGAGCCATTGCTTATGAATTGATAGCTTTCTACACTGTGTTACATAAATAAATTAAGAAAAGAATTTGCGGGCAAGAGTTTTCTTTGGAGGCAGAAAACAAAAAGTTCTGAAAGCCATTTAAACAGAATACATGGGTGTTCACACTGAGAGAGAGCTGGGATCCTACAGAGATTGTGGCACTGACAGTTGGACCAGAGCAGAAGGAAGGCAGCAGTCAGACAGGGCAGGAAGTGGGAAGCACCATCTTTGGCACAGCTACCCTCTAAGATTTCTTCTTCTTTTTTCCTTTTCTTTTACTTTCAGTTTGTATAACAGTGTTTTAATGTAAATAAATACATTCCTGGAGGAGCCCTGTTGTAGTAGTGCTTTTCTGTGCCAACCAGCCACCCTTGCTCACGCAGAGGAGCACAACGTGGACGGCTGACCTGTGATGGCCACTTTCCTGGCCATCCCTGGAGTCATTTGCCAGCAAGCTCTTCCCTCTCCTCCCCGCACCTCTGCTGGCTTTCTGGCAAGATCCATGCCTTGCCATGTGCTATATTGGTGAAGCCGAGGAGGAGCCTCCCAGACTGCATCCAGCTTGGTTCTGCTGCCTCACTGCGAGTGCCCAGGAGGAGTAGGACAGCAGCACCAGGAATTTTTTCTGCAGGAAGAGGGCAAAGCCATTGGTGAGCTGGGATACATAACCCCCAACCCAGCATGTTCTCTCCGTTGCCTGAGAGCTTCCTTCAGCTCCTGGCCTTCCGGGAGCACTCCTGTGGCACAGGGAGAGCACAGTAACTCACACCACAGGGCTCTTCTGCCAAGAGAGATGAGACCACAGTGGGTGAGTGGACCTGAGTATTTTCAAGATAGCTTTTATACCCAGTACAAAATAAGGACTCCTCTGTTAGAACTTGGAAATTGGTTCTGGAATAAAACTGTAGGGGTGTGTTTGTGAAAAAGGAAGTGAATTACTGTTTCTCTACAGTGAATGGGTTAGATAAAGCAGGACTGAAGGAAGTACTAGGAGCAGAATAAAGACAGCATGATCTCTTTAGGGAAAGCATCTTGTAACTCTGTGCAAGCCATGGCAGCCTCTTCTTCAGCATCACTGGCAGCTTTTGTCTCAGCAACCAAGATGAGGCATGGCTGCAGTGGGGCTGCAGAGCTCAGGCAAATGGCTGAGTCGCTCCTGACTTCTACTAGGAGAAAATAATAGTTTCCAGTCCTGTTACTCACTAGTCCTTTCCCCTCCGTGATCTTACACAAAACCTCACCTGTTCAGGTAATTCACCTGCTGGCCTGGAACACAGCCATGCTGGCAGACCAGCCAGGAGGGATGTTCAGTCAGTGAGGGAACAACCAGGTCAGGGAGTTTCAAAAGCCATCTGTGGAGATTCAGGATGATGAGGTGGCATCTACTACTCTGAACCAGTAGTGGGAAAAACTGCAAAGCTTCCCATTGCCTGTCACCAACCAAGTGTTTATTCCCTTTGTTCTTCCATGTCTACTGTGTCAAGGGAATTCATCTCAAGGGATCAGAACACTGGAAGTGGTTGGTGTTATTTGCAAGCCTTGGCGTACCAGTGTGTTACAAAAAACTTACAAAATACCCCCAGAGGATTTACCTTCTCCAGTTATAAAAACTGAACTGGTTGGGCCAGAATAAGGTGTGATGACAAGCAGAGGCTTTCAGGCCCCAAACTGCTTTAAAAAAAATTCTTTTACAAATATTTATGTTTAAGCTTGTGTCTGTTTGTGTAGGTGTTGTTATATAGGTCACACATAACACCTAGAAAGGAATACTTAAGACTGTCTTCTCTACGCATGTCCAGTATCACAGAAGAAAATCCCACTTCAGAAGGAAGGCAGGATGTAATTCAATTTAGCCCAGTATCATTAAGGAGGGATTATCAAAATTCCTTTTGGAGGAAACTGGAATAATCCACAAAATAGAGAGGCACTGGCCTTTAGAGCAAATCTCATTCATGTTACCATAATCCCATGCAATCCCAGTTATAGAAAAATGCAACTGCTTTGAACACCAATTCTCAGACAATCAAGCTTCCTGATGTGGGATTATGTGTCCAGTGAGATGCTGGTGCTGCTCTTGCTGCTTGTGTATGAGCTGTTAATAAATTGGTGTTTCATGCACTGATTTAGTGATCACGTTTTATGATTCCCTCCACACACACTCTCCTGAAAGAAAGGCAATAAATGCAGACTGTGACATGCATGGAAAGCACAAGGCATGAACAAAGTTCCCAAAACTTCAAGAGAAACACTCCCACAAACGCTCCAACTCTGGAAGCTGATAATTACCTTCCAGAATAGAAGCACTATTACTGCCAGGTAATAGTGGCAGCGTCCTGCCCACCTCTAGCCATGCAAGCTCCTTATTGTGGAAAGATTATATTAGGTATGAAGAAACATAAAGTAGAAAAGCTGACAGAGGACAGTAGCTGAATGCCTTGCTTCTAAGTGTGGGATTGATTGGGTATCACCCTCTTCAGCAATAAACCAGGCAGGGCCACTGCATGCAGCTGTGGGCTAGAAACAAAATGCTATTCCCCAGCCCTGAGGAAGTTACTCTTGGAGGGGTGGGGGAATAAATAAAATAAAAATATCCCTGTCTGTTTTGTTGATCTGTTGAATGGGAGAAGTTTTCTAGCCTGTCCATTTCAACAGAACGTGGTTAGAGAGTGTTTGCACTGCACGTTCATCAGCAGAGCTGGTGAGGGTGGTCCCTGGCATATGGAAGTGGTGCCAGGCAGGGATGAGAGCCAGCCCAAGCCTCCTCAGCCCTTGGGGTATGCTGGCAGTCTTGCTTTGGCTTGTGTTGGCTTGCTCAGGTTAATGAGTACCAGGTGCAAAGTGAAGCTTCAGACATTTTCAGGCACACAGTAGTGGAGCCACCCTGAAAAATGTGCCATGCTCTGCATTCAGTATCTCCCTCCAAATCAAACTGGGAACCAATATTTGGGGATATGGTTTAGGGGTGATTGTGGTGGTGCTGGATGGACAGTTGTACTAGATGATCTTGAGGGTGTCTTCCAACCTTGGTGATGCTATGTTTCTCTGACTACATGGTGATCTAGGAAAAGCAAACCAAGGCTTTGTGTTGCCTTTGCAGACAACATCTCACAGCAGCTGTATTTTCCTCTAGGTCTCTTGTGATCTTTGCACAGCTCCAGAGTCTCCATCCTCATTGTGTCTGCACTTACCAAAGCAATTTTAGAGGGCCTTCACTGTGTGGCCAAATGGCTAATTTTTATTGTTTAAACTAATGGATTTTGTGGGCAGTAGGCAAGCTGCTGTTAAAGTGCCTCCAGGCAGCATGCATGAAAACACCCTAAATGATACATAAGAACAGGTTACAAATAACACTGTGTGATTGTATTTCTCTGCACTTTTTCCATCACTTGAAAATGAGTGGCTCAATTAAGTCAGGCTACAATGGCTCTTCTCATTGCTTTCCAGCAATTATCTATTCTTCCTCCTTCCTACAAGAAGCAAGCACTGAATATTCCCCACAGCTTTCTACAGTCCTGGGAAATTTTTTTGGCTGACTATAAAGCAAAATCTTTCAAGGTTCCAAATAGAAGTATTTGTCAGAACCCAGGACATTCCTCGGAATGCCCGGGGTGACCTGAGACCCTGGCAGGGGTCTCAGAGACCCTGGCACGGAGTCAAAAACACCAGTGCCTTTGATCTCAGCCCGTGGGAGAAACTACCACCTTTGTGTGAAGATTTACAAGCCATAAGAGTTTGAGTAGAGTGATAGTTAATTTATCACAGGGCGAAAAAGTAGAATTTTGGGGTTTTAGAATGGGAGTTCAAGAGGCAAGATGGAGAAATTTAGGCGTGCCCTGTCCTTCCTTCTTCTCGTTCTTGACCTCCATCTTCTGCACTTTTTGATTGGTATAAAGTAGTGACAAGTTGTCTAACGTAGGTGATAGGTATTGGAACATTATTGTAAACATAGTAAATGTAGTTTTCGCTATAAGAACCTAAACACTGCCTAAGGGGCGGGAGAAAGCCTGAACCTGAGCTGCTGAGTGGACCTTGGCTGGTCAGGGAGAAGAATGTTATTGATAAGAAATAATAAACAACCTTGAGAACACAAACAGATGAATCTCGGCTTCTTCTTTGACTTCAAGATGAGAGAAAACAGACTTTTATCATCATTTTGGGGTCCTCCCAACCCGGAACCCCACAGTATTGAGATTTATATTGAAGTAATGAAATATTCTGGCTTTAATAGAATTCTTAGTTAAAGCTGAATTTGGACATTGAATTAGAAAGCAAGTCTCCCTAACTAGTGCCTCCCATGAATGGTCTTCAGCATCTGTTGTGAGGAGTCACCATAGGAGCTGGGCCTGTTTAGTCTGGAGAAGACTGAGAGGGGATCTCATCAGTACACAAAAATATCTCAAAGTAGGTTTTCAGGAAGACAGTGGCAGACTTTTCAGTGGTGCTCCATGACAGGATGAGGAGTAATGGCTATAAACTAAAACACAAGAAGATCCACCTCAATATGAGGAGGAATTTCCATGGAGAGTGGCAGAGCACTGGAACAGGCTGCCCAGGGAGGGACCTCTGGAGACATTCCAAACCCACCTGGACACATTTCTGTGTCACCTGGTCAATGTGACCTTGCCTGGGTATGGAGGTTGGACTGGATGATCTCCAGAGCTCCCTTCCAATCCTGTCAATTCCATGGTTCTGTGTTTGTAACCTAGTTTTTCTAAGGAAGATGGTTGGAGAAAAGCATCCACAGCAGTTTCAGATAGGATACCACCTAGGTCAAAGGCTGATTGGTGTCTTGGGGTGATTTTATGATGATACTTTATTCCCTAATCATCTGCTTTATGCCCAGAAATGGCTGAGGTATCTTTAAGATGAATCAGGGGGGTGGGGCTGGAGCCTGGGAACACTGAACACGGGCTCTGTTCAATCTCTCTCTCTCCGGTGTGCTCTGGACAGCGTGGACCAGGGATGCTGCATTATTACCTTTGTTGGATTGGGTTTTTTTGCTTGCTTGAAGCAAGAAGTTTTTTTCCCTACCCTTCCCCTAGCCTGGAGGCTGAACTGGGAATCTTCCCAGCAGCTTTTTGTTTTTTTGTTCCCTTGAACTGTTTTCAGCTTGGCTTGTTTTTCTTTTTGGCCCATCCGGGGAGCCAGTGGGACTGCCCCGAACCCAAGACCTAGGAAGAGCTGAAGCAACATGAGAAAGGACATTAAAATCCACCAGCTGTGAGGAGGAGACCCACACAAGAAATTCAACAGGTTTCCCATCTGCTNACACCAGAAATTCAACATGTTTCCCATCTGCTTTGCTCTGGGCTGCTCTGTGAAGTCCTCTTCCCCTTCCCGGAGACAAAAGGGACCAGTCGCCATGGGCCACATGGTCAGTCCGAGTAATTTTCTTCCCTGGGTATTTTTTGAGGGGTTTTTTTTGTTCTGATGTGGGGGTGTGTGGGTCGGTGTGAAAAATGCATATTTTATGATTGGCTTTTTGCAAATATTAAAATGAATACTATATGTGTTATGTTGGAAAGTTATGCTGTATTAATCTTTTTTAAGTATTGTTATATTGTTCTCTTTTAAGTAGTGTGGTAAATATAGTTTTTACTTGTGATGTAAGATATTTTTTTGTAACTAACTCAAGGAATGGAAAAGACAATCAAGACATTCTTCACACTATCCTATCTGGATAGAGATAACAGCAACAGACACCAAGATCCCAAGAGAAGA
>WEZZ01018149.1:120871-148400 GCA_013400585.1 Chloropsis cyanopogon
TTTTTTTTTTTTCCTTTGTTAATAAACTTCTTTTGGGTTTTTTTTCACTTTCACCCACTGGTATAAATTTCTCTCACTGGCAGAAGAAAAGGGAGGGAGTTATTGAAGCTCTTTTCTCTTTAGAGGAAACGCTCATTCCAGGGCCTTTTCTGCAGAAATTTGTCTCCAAAACCAAGACAATTGTTCTGTTAGAATGCTGCTAATTACTAAATAAATGAATGAGAGAGAGACAGAGCAAGAAAACTAGCTGGAACAGGGCAGACACACCTCAGCAGGGGCAGACCACCACCTGCAGGAAGCAGATACTTGAAATAGCTGTGACATTGCTGCTGGTCCATAACAGCTTGTGGTAATTATGGTTATTATGAGTCCCACATCAAGTCCATCTAACTGTGCCTAAGCACTACTTCAGGCTATAGCTCTGGGGTGTGTTTCAAGCACAGGATCTTTTTTCCATTTAATTAGGATGAGAGGCAAATTCCTATTTACCCCATATCTTGCTCCTCTAAGAAGAGTTTATGGAGAAAGGCCTGTATCCCTCCAGCTACTGCAGAGATGAGAGCAAACTCAAGCTATGGTCAGCAGCGGTCCCTGCCTGGAAGGCAAATCAGCTCTGGAGTCTTAATTTGACTTTTAGAGGCCCTTGAGAAGAAAAAAGCCCCAAACCTGTGATAAATATATTACAGTATTGGTTTTCACAATTTTTAGAGTGAATACTATGTGTTTTATAATGCTTACTTTTGTAAGAGAAGTTTTGCTAAAGTTTAGAGTTATTTTAATGTGAATGTTGAATCGTAATACCAATGTTGGTGAAGAGTTGTTGTAATGTTAACATTAAAACAATGAAGGAATTGAAACCTGTTGAATGTATCAAAAAGTAACAAATGACCATGACTAAGACCACTGCACATGCTCCAAAGAGGCAGGATGGAGGAGAAATTGTTAAAATATTTGAATATGTATGAGCATTTATGAATATGTAGTTTGGTGACAGAAGCTCTGGGTATGCCCCCAGGATCATGAATATGACTTTCCATAGCCTGGAGGGAAATATTAGCATAAACCTGCATTTTAGGCTAGTGTAGAGATGATGTGGTGCTGATTTTCTCTTTTATGGAGCAGTCAAAACAGCTGCTTGCTAAATTGAATCTTTATCCCAATTACAGAGGCACTGGGTCACCCTCCATTTAATGAACACAGTTCACAGTTTGTGAATCTTGGGCAGTGTTTCAGGGTACATGAGGGGTGTTGCTGTGTTCACTGGTGTGCCTCTGGCTGCAGCTCAACACCCAGCACTGCTCCTTTTGCTTTACTGACTTTGTCCCCTGTTGTCCATTATTAAATTTTCTTTACATTTTAACAGAGTAGCGGGCTTCATTTCTCACAAACCTAAACCAAATAAATACTGGGGAAGTGGGGTTTATTTTCCTTTCAACAGCCTTGTCCCTCAATCTGCTTTATGAAAAAAAAGCAGTTTAATTTTTTTGTGTGTGGGTATGTGACCTGGCTGTGTGGTCACGGCTTTGGGGGTACAGTACCCCAGCTAGCCCTGGGTACCCCTAGCCAGTGCCACAAGGACAGAAACGAGAGACGAAGTGCCGCTCTTTTGCCTCGGGGCTTGGGTCCCTGATAATCCTTTAATGTGTCTTGTTCGATGTCCAAGAGGGAAAGGAGGGGTGGGTCTAGCTGGGGTGGGCTTTTAAGACCTCGGAGAGAGGGGTGGGGAAGGGGGAGGAGCTGGAGACAATGGGGGATCACTGGGGATGGGGTCGAAGGGAGGGTCCCAGCCCCTGGGGGACAGCCCATTTCCAGGGAGAGGGGAAGGGAGGAATACATAGTGAAAAGTGATATAGAGTCTAACCCAAGTTATAAAATACCAACCACCCAGTGCAAAATAATAACTAAATAAACTACACAGTGCACCACAACATGGCTGCTTCTTGGGGAAGAGCTGGAGGCTGTGTTTCGCTACCTAGCTGGGATGAAACTGCAGGCCCAGGGCACTCATTTTGGGTTGCCTGGATGGAGAATTCCAAGCTCCGAATCTGGCCTGCTGTGTGGCTGTGCCAGCCCATGAACCACATTGAACTCTCTGCTCCTCCACTGAGTGTTCGTGGCCTAGGGCACAGCCAAAGATGTGTCTGTAATCTTCAGGCTACTCAGGGGTGCAGCGATGTTTTGTTAGCTAGGATCCAGCCCACTCCTGACAAGTTTCGTATTACAGAATCAGACCAGCAGCAGAGGGGGCTGGAATCCTATTCCATGCCTGACACACATGCTGCCCACTGACCTACTGGGGAGACTGTGCTCATTGGCACTGCAAGGGATGGATCTGGGAAGTTGATTTAGCATGTGGGTTTAGCACCTGGAGAGTCAGGATGAAGTCTCTGGTCTGTTGCCAGGGCAGTCTTGACACAGTGTTACAAAAGATGATCTTCACCTGCTTTGCAGATACCTTCATTAGAAACCCCTTGTTTGCAAGAACATAAAGTCTCCCCAGAAATCATATTTAAAAAGAGCCATAAAAGACTGAGCTACAATTAGCCAAGTCTTTTTTTAAAATATAATTTGTACCCTATTGCCTATACAAAGTGTTGTAGTACAGTTTTCTTTTGTTCCCCTGGCACAGAAAAAAAACCAAATGCACTTGGCTGTTTCTGACAATAGAGTTGCTAGAAAATCTGCTGTGAAAGTCTGTGGGCTGCCAAAATTCAGTAGCCAAAAGAGTATTGCAGTCAACAGCTTGCATTTTGCAAAACTTAAATTTTACATGATTTATATAAAAGAAGGTATATAAACCTAGATATGGAGAATGACATTCTCTATTCAATGCCCCATTAAAAAAACCCCATAAATGAAGGGGAAGTCAGGAGGAGCAAGCTGATGACAGACCCCAGAGAAGAGCTGCTCTCCCCCAGGGAGGACTGGCCAAGCCTCTCTCTGCTGCTTGCCCAGAGCAGCCCTAATGCTGCAGTTCTGGCCTGGTCTAGAGAAGGTGTCAGGACATCCTCTATCAAAAGTGTGTTGACAACGGGGCTCACTAAATTTTCATGTGCTCACACAGAGTAGAGCAACTCACAGCTTCTTCTGAGAGGAGGAAGCACTTGGAGCCACAAAAATATTTCATCCATGATGCAAATTCTGTTTACAATCTGCAGTTTATCCAGACACATCCACATCCCCACTGTGATCCTTTCCATATTCAGTTGCATATTCAGTTCCCTAAGCAGAGAACACCCTCCAAAAGGTGTAGGACACACCAATAGAGTTACAAAGTAGAGAGAGAAAATTCTGATTGGCACTGCATAGTACTGGCATGATCAAACTAAAGAAAGATGGAATAGCAGATGGATATGGAGTGTTAGAGCCAAAGCTCCACCTAGGCCCAGCATCCTGCTTCCCATGGTGACCAAAAATGGAAAGCTGGGGAAGGGTGTAAGAGGTTCCTAGATATTCACTGTGGTCTGCCCCCGATGTCTCACTTTAAGAAAGACACTGAGGTGCTGGAGCATGTCCAGAGGAGGGCAACAACACTGGGGAAGGGGGAAGAGCACAAGTCTTGTGAAGATCAGCTGGGGGAGCTAGGGGTATTCAGCCTGGAGAAAAGGGAAACTTGGGGTTGTTGCTTATTGCTCTCTACAACTGCTTGAGAGTGTAGTGAGGAGTTGGTCTTTCTTCCCAAGCAATTAGAATAAATTGCCTCAAGTTGTACTGTGGGACATTTAGATTGAATTTAGGAAAAATTTCTTCACTGGAAGAGTTGCCAAGCCCTAGCACAGGCTGCCCAGGGCAGTGGTGGAGTCCCCATCCCTGGAGGGATTTAACAGATGTGTAGATGTGGCAGCTGGGGACATGGGTTAGTAGTGGGCTTGGTAGTGCTGGGGGAGCACAGTTGGACTCAGTGATCCTGTTAGCATTNGGGGTGGGCTTTTAAGACCTCGGAGAGAGGGGTGGGGAAGGGGGAGGAGCTGGAGACAATGGGGGATCACTGGGGATGGGGTCGAAGGGAGGGTCCCAGCCCCTGGGGGACAGCCCATTTCCAGGGAGAGGGGAAGGGAGGAATACATAGTGAAAAGTGATATAGAGTCTAACCCAAGTTATAAAATACCAACCACCCAGTGCAAAATAATAACTAAATAAACTACACAGTGCACCACAACATGGCTGCTTCTTGGGGAAGAGCTGGAGGCTGTGTTTCGCTACCTAGCTGGGATGAAACTGCAGGCCCAGGGCACTCATTTTGGGTTGCCTGGATGGAGAATTCCAAGCTCCGAATCTGGCCTGCTGTGTGGCTGTGCCAGCCCATGAACCACATTGAACTCTCTGCTCCTCCACTGAGTGTTCGTGGCCTAGGGCACAGCCAAAGATGTGTCTGTAATCTTCAGGCTACTCAGGGGTGCAGCGATGTTTTGTTAGCTAGGATCCAGCCCACTCCTGACAAGTTTCGTATTACAGAATCAGACCAGCAGCAGAGGGGGCTGGAATCCTATTCCATGCCTGACACACATGCTGCCCACTGACCTACTGGGGAGACTGTGCTCATTGGCACTGCAAGGGATGGATCTGGGAAGTTGATTTAGCATGTGGGTTTAGCACCTGGAGAGTCAGGATCAAGTCTCTGGTCTGTTGCCAGGGCAGTCTTGACACAGTGTTACAAAAGATGATCTTCACCTGCTTTGCAGATACCTTCATTAGAAACCCCTTGTTTGCAAGAACATAAAGTCTCCCCAGAAATCATATTTAAAAAGAGCCATAAAAGACTGAGCTACAATTAGCCAAGTCTTTTTTTAAAATATAATTTGTACCCTATTGCCTATACAAAATGTTGTAGTACAGTTTTCTTTTGTTCCCCTGGCACAGAAAAAAAACCAAATGCACTTGGCTGTTTCTGACAATAGAGTTGCTAGAAAATCTGCTGTGAAAGTCTGTGGGCTGCCAAAATTCAGTAGCCAAAAGAGTATTGCAGTCAACAGCTTGCATTTTGCAAAACTTAAATTTTACATGATTTATATAAAAGAAGGTATATAAACCTAGATATGGAGAATGACATTCTCTATTCAATGCCCCATTAAAAAAACCCCATAAATGAAGGGGAAGTCAGGAGGAGCAAGCTGATGACAGACCCCAGAGAAGAGCTGCTCTCCCCCAGGGAGGACTGGCCAAGCCTCTCTCTGCTGCTTGCCCAGAGCAGCCCTAATGCTGCAGTTCTGGCCTGGTCTAGAGAAGGTGTCAGGACATCCTCTATCAAAAGTGTGTTGACAACGGGGCTCACTAAATTTTCATGTGCTCACACAGAGTAGAGCAACTCACAGCTTCTTCTGAGAGGAGGAAGCACTTGGAGCCACAAAAATATTTCATCCATGATGCAAATTCTGTTTACAATCTGCAGTTTATCCAGACACATCCACATCCCCACTGTGATCCTTTCCAATGCATATTCAGTTCCCTAAGCAGAGAACACCCTCCAAAAGGTGTAGGACACACCAATAGAGTTACAAAGTAGAGAGAGAAAATTCTGATTGGCACTGCATAGTACTGGCATGATCAAACTAAAGAAAGATGGAATAGCAGATGGATATGGAGTGTTAGAGCCAAAGCTCCACCTAGGCCCAGCATCCTGCTTCCCATGGTGACCAAAAATGGAAAGCTGGGGAAGGGTGTAAGAGGTTCCTAGATATTCACTGTGGTCTGCCCCCGATGTCTCACTTTAAGAAAGACACTGAGGTGCTGGAACATGTCCAGAGGAGGGCAACAACACTGGGGAAGGGGGAAGAGCACAAGTCTTGTGAAGATCAGCTGGGAGAGCTAGGGGTGTTCAGCCTGGAGAAAAGGGAAACTTGGGGTTGTTGCTTATTGCTCTCTACAACTGCTTGAGAGTGTAGTGAGGAGTTGGTCTTTCTTCCCAAGCAATTAGAATAAATTGCCTCAAGTTGTACTGTGGGACATTTAGATTGAATTTAGGAAAAATTTCTTCACTGGAAGAGTTGCCAAGCCCTAGCACAGGCTGCCCAGGGCAGTGGTGGAGTCCCCATCCCTGGAGGGATTTAACAGATGTGTAGATGTGGCAGCTGGGGACATGGGTTAGTAGTGGGCTTGGTAGTGCTGGGGGAGCACAGTTGGACTCAGTGATCCTGTTAGCATTCAGAAACACATAATCACAGACGGATTATATGCAGGTGCTTTTATTAAGATCTCTGGGAGTAGGGGTGTCAGACCCAAATCAGACTCCGACCATTTGACTCAGAATGCACATATTTATACTATATCATTAGATAACTTTATATTGTTTAAGCAATTCCTAACAATTATTATTCTCAGTTATGAATATACATATTGTTCCATTGTATATCTTCATCTATACATCTATACATCTATATGGGTGAAGATATCTTCACCCATATCTTCATCTAAACACTGATTCCCATGATCTCTATCAGGTACCCCCAGGAACCCTAAACATCATGATCTTCATCAAATATTTAATCAATAAACAGTAATCACATTGTCTAACAATCACACTATTTATCATCATGCAGGTGCAGTATTCNGCTTGGTAGTGCTGGGGGAGCACAGTTGGACTCAGTGATCCTGTTAGCATTCAGAATCACATAATCACAGATGGATTATATGCAGGAGCTTTTATTAAGATCTCTGGGAGTAGGGGTGTCAGACCCAAATCAGACTCCGACCATTTGACTCAGAATGCACATATTTATACTGTATCATTAGATAACTTTATATTGTTTAAGCAATTCCTAACAATTATTATTCTCAGTTATGAATATACATATTGTTCCATTGTATATCTTCATCTATACATCTATACATCTATATGGGTGAAGATATCTTCACCCATATCTTCATCTAAACACTGATTCCCATGATCTCTATCAGGTACCCCCAGGAACCCTAAACATCATGATCTTCATCAAATATTTAATCAATAAACAGTAATCACATTGTCTAACAATCACACTATTTATCATCATGCAGGTGCAGTATTCACTAAACACAACATTCTGCTTAACTCAACACAATAGCCTACTACGCACATTATTTTCTTCTACTTCCCCGAATATTCGCTTACATTTCCCATGATCTTAGAAACATTTTTATCCTTAGACTAGCAATCTCAGAAGTGTTTTCCAACCTCAACAGTTCTGTGTTTCTGTGACTGAGTGTATGTTAGCTGGTACTAACCTTGAAGAAGATTTAGCATCCACAATCCCTGGTTGAGACAGGCCCATCTAGAACATGGCAGTGCAAGGTGGGGTTTTGACGGGATTCAGGAATGTACACGCTCCATATAATAGAAATACCAAAGCAGAGTGTGTCTAACCAAGAAAACTGCTACTGGTTTTTATTGACATTTTAATGCAGAATCACTTCTGTGGCACAGAATCATTAGAGTGAAACCCTGTGTTTTTGGGGAGTGACATGTCTGATAATAAACGCTTTAAGCAGTAAACTTTAAACTTTTAGACCAGTCCTGCCAAAGGACTGAATCATTCATTTTGAGCACGACTTGGATAAAATAATACAATGTTTAAACATAGTGATTAAATAACATAATGCAAATCAGAATTATTATTTTGTGGATTCCTCAAAACTCCCCCATTCTCTAGCCTTATGGACTCAGTATGTTTCTAGTTAAATTGCTACTGACCTCATGGTTAAGCTAAAAAGTGTAAATGCAGATTGAAGGTAGCTTCAGCTTTCAAATGTGAACTCCAGATAGAAAAGTAATCTCAACACTGTGGCAGTAAGTGGCATTTTTGACTTCTCTCTGTAAAACCACATTTTAAAAAGTACCAATCTATGAGTTGGCTGATTGTCACAGTTACAAAAGACCAGCCTGTGTACACCTAGCCTCAGATCCTGGTGGAGGGAATGGGCTCCATTCTCTCCAGTAAAGAGAGCTCTCATGCCCCACTCACCCATCTTACCCACCCCAAGCTAAACTCTGTAGATCACTTCTGCCTTTGCAGCAAAACCTCGAGACCCGTTATGGGAAGATGCCTGTGATTTCACAATTGCTCCTGGGACAGAAGAAATGCACAGAGCCTATGAGCCCAGGCAATGCCCACCCTTCCCACCATGCTTCAGGAAGTCAAGGAAGCCAGTGCGCTTGCCTGTCTCTCCTGAAGTGTGGGCCCAGTCCCATGCCCACCTACCAAGTAGAGTCCTAATGGCGATGGAGAGACTGGGATAACTGAGCTGGATCAGAAGCCAACTTTTATTGAGAACACAAACCATTAATATATGGTTTTTGTACTTATTTAGGATTCTGGTTTTGGTAACAATTTCCCATCGGTTACACATTCTTCATGACATCAGTTACCTGGTCATTATTACAAAGTTTTACAACATGTCTCTTGGTCACTTCTACCCCATGGATCAGTTATCTGTGTCTGTCTCCCATGGTTTCTGCTTGATCAGGCCTAAGATATCAGGCTGCTTTATCAGTTCCATTGTGCTCTCTGTCTTATCTCCCATAGGGTTCATTCAATGTACCATAATGAAGAGATACAGCTTTTCATGACTTCAGGGTATGAAGAATTAGTTAATCTCACAGTTTCTATTTTCTAGTGACAAGTTCATTGACAGAAGCATTCTCCTATTCCTCAGCATATGCGGCATAAGATGGCTCAAGCCTTCCACTGCAGAGGTCACAAACATGTTTTTCCCATTTTCTGCAGCACAGCAGCTGGCTACATAGGGACATGACTCTTCAGCACAGGAAAGGAGGGTCTTCTGCTCAGCTTGTGCCATCTCATGGCTTCAAGTTAACTGAGCCTGGAAGGGAAGTTTAAGAAGGTTCCTTGGAGGTAGTCATGAGGGCTTCCTTTAAGGTAGTCATAAACAGTGAGCAAAAACCTTAACTGTCTTTTATGAGTAGAAAAGTAAAGCATGCACAGTTTTTGGATGGAGGAGACATACAAACCTATTTTCTGGAAAGGATTTATTGCCCTTCTCTGAGGAAGCAGAGACAGAGCTCTGAAGCCCTGAGGATATGGAATAAACACTCTCATCTCCTGTTTTTCTTACTGGTTTGCTCTAAAGGACTTCCCAATCATGATCCTGACTGTAAGACTTCCTCTGAGGCTTGGGAACCAAACACATTAAAAAAAACCCTCAACCCACAGCTTTTATGTACATCAGTCTTCCATTGATCTACCTAAAATTGTGAGCCCTGGCACATGGCTTTGATAGCTGTGTGGGAGAGCTGTAACAAGTTTAATTGAAAGAAGGAGCGTTCTGCAGTTTTCACACTCCTATGCATTCAAAACATGTGCTTGAGCAATGCAAGATCCTGAGGCTTTAATATATTATGTATTCTTATCTGCCTCTATTTCAAGACCTTGAAGGTCCCTTCACATCTCACTTTCAAGTGCTCAGCTTCAGTCACATGGATACAGCCTGCTTGTGATTCTGTGGATGGGACACTTGGTAGATTAGTCCCGTCTATCAGCAGCACAAATGAAATCCCTAATGCTGCTGTGGCTGACCCAAAGCATAAGATTATATTGGGCTTTTCTGATAATAAAATTGACCTTTAAAAATCCCAAGCCACTTGCATAGTACACTTGTTTCTGTGACAGAAATTTTACTAAGTTAGCATACCTAAAATACATACTTCTTCAAAATTCAGCGCCTGTGTGCAGGTAAGACACCAGGAGTCAGGGTTTTAGACTCAGAAAGCATCATAGAGAATCACTTTTTCCCCAGTAAATTCCCTGTCTTAGCCTACAGTATGTAAAAACACAAACACAGCTACTACCTAATCAAACAATTCCTCTTCTTTTTTGTGAGGAAAGATGGAAAACATTACTATTATGTCACAATATGACACAAAATGAAACACAGGCACTCGCTGGAAGTTCAGGGCAAAGAATGACCAACTTTATTTTCTGACTCTGATATTTATAGAATTGCAAAAGGTGGCCAGAGGTTGGAGAGTGAAGTTGCCGCCTCTCCAACCACATTGATCAAACCAAGAGTCCATCATTTTTTCACCTCCTCCAGAAAGGAATGCAAAACAATAACTATTTACATGAAAGTGTGTGAGAAACTCCATTACAAAAATGTAAACATCAGAAGGCTTAGAAAAACTCCAGAATAACAGGGCGACACTATTATTTCTATTTTGAAATAATTTAGAGCTCTTTGAGCTTCATAGAGCTTTATAAAATACACAAAATTCTCATTACCTTGAACTTGCATATTTAAAATTCAAATTTAACTACACAACTCAAGAAATGTTGCAAGTCAAAGGCCATAATAAAAATAGGCCAGTATCTCACAGTCAAGCTGGTTAAAAAAAAGATAGGTCTCACTCTAAAATTATAATAAACACTAAATATATGCACAGTGTGAGAAAGTCAGTGTTAGCCAAATGGCATTTCAAATGGCTCCATATGGTTTGACTAAACTATTTTGTAATACACACAATAAAGTCTTCAACATTTTGCTAATATGTAATGAATGTTTCCTTCAGTTTTACAGTGTTGCAGACTATTACACAACTCAAGAACAAACTCTGGCTTCATTAACACAAACCCATACATTTTTTAATAACTGTCCTCTGATTATATTCCTCCAACCTGGCTGCAGACCATGTCAACTGTAAACTCTTCCAAAGCAGCTTTTTTAAAATCTACTTTAATGGCACTTAGCTGTGGGGCTGACAGACGGTGGACTTAGGGAGAATTCAGAAGCGAGCCCAAAGGTTTTTCCCAAGGAAAAACTTTTCCTCTGAAGAGAACAGCCTTGAGGGTATTTCATGTTCTCAGACAAGGCAGACAGAGATTCTGTTAGCAGTTCTCATTCTCAAAACAACAGATGCTGTTGTTCACTGTAAGTTTACCATTTCTTCGTGTGTGTTTTCAAAATATGCTCTCTCTATCTGAAACCAATGGTTGTGGAGAGACGTCATGTCATCTAACCAATCAAGTGGTTGTTAGCAGAGCTCTCTATGAGAGAGACTGCCATTTTAATAAACCCCCCTTTTGCCTTCTAATGAACAATCACAGAGTCTCATGTCTTCATTTCATGTGCAACAGCGACACTTAGCTGAAGGAAACTCTGGTCCAAAATCAGATCTTCTCCAACAATAAATAATTATACCTCAATATACACTGATAGCCTTTTCTTACCTGTGAGCAAAGGTAAGAGCATTAGCTTCATTAGCTTGAAATCTGTAAACATAAAACATTTCTCATTTTGTTTTGCTTCCAGCTCAGGAGTTCGTGAAATTGGGAAGTGCATGAGTTTCAATTTTGAATAAAAAAAGCAAGTTCTTTCCAGGCTGAATTAGACAGAGCTCTTCAATCAGCTGGAAAAGAGAGCAGGGAAACCATAACATATAAAACCTGTTCTGCATAGGAATGAGTGCTGAAATGCATTGGAAAGTTCATGCTGCTGCTGCTTTTGATGAAGAGAAACCTGGTGTGACATCTGGCTCAGCCTACCTTAGCAATTCATGCAATGTAATACGTGTGGATCCGCTGATTAAAGCGCTTGGTCCTGAGGTGTCTCATGTCCTCGTTGTTACCAATGGATGTGGGTTTAGATAAGCCCTTGCCTTTTGCCCAGGTGTCTGGCAGCAGGCAGTAGCTTTATTGAGGTGGCCAGCACCCCAAAACCCACTCTTGTTTTTGAGTTCTTTAATAATGTCTGATTCGATCTATTATAGAATGAATTATTTATTTAATAGACACAAAACTAACACAGATAAGACTTAAAACAAGTACTACACAGGAATAAAGACAAAAAGAAACTACTAGTAAGCAAAAACAGTGTGAGGTTAAAGGCACCTATTAAATGTAGAGCTAGCAAAGAAATAATACAACTTAGGATTCAATGTATCTTGTCTAATTGTTGGTAAGACACACATCAAGATATTTCCCCTCAATTCCAAGGAAAGAAACCACAGAATCTGCATCCAAACTCGAGGAAGAAGTCTTGAACGCCTGTCAGGGGGTAAGAGGCTTCTGCCCCTGTGATAACTCATGTGTCTTTCATAGTTTGTAAAACAGTGTCTCTCCATCAAGCATATTTCTTTTATCTCTTCCCACATCTGCTCTCTGGACTAAGATGTTGATTCTTAGCCAGGGTCTGAGCCCTTTTGGTGCCAGAGATGACCCCTTGCTGAGCCCTTNCAATGGATGTGGGTTTAGATAAGCCCTTGCCTTTTGCCCAGGTGTCTGGCAGCAGGCAGTAGCTTTATTGAGGTGGCCAGCACCCCAAAACCCACTCTTGTTTTTGAGTTCTTTAATAATGTCTGATTCAATCTATTATAGAATGAATTATTTATTTAATAGACACAAAACTAACACAGATAAGACTTAAAACAAGTACTACACAGGAATAAAGACAAAAAGAACTACTAGTAAGCAAAAACAGTGTGAGGTTAAAGGCACCTATTAAATGTAGAGCTAGCAAAGAAATAATACAACTTAGGATTCAATGTATCTTGTCTAATTGTTGGTAAGACACACATCAAGATATTTCCCCTCAATTCCAAGGAAAGAAACCACAGAATCTGCATCCAAACTCGAGGAAGAAGTCTTGAACGCGTGTCAGGGGGTAAGAGGCTTCTGCCCCTGTGATAACTCATGTGTCTTTCATAGTTTGTAAAACAGTGTCTCTCCATCAAGCATATTTCTTTTATCTCTTCCCACATCTGCTCTCTGGACTAAGATGTTGATTCTTAGCCAGGGTCTCAGCCCTTTTGGTGCCAGAGATGACCCCTTGCTGAGCCCTTCAGCCAAGGTTATTTCTTTATGCACCAACTATCTGCGGCAGAGAGGGGAAGGACACATCCTGCCACACTCATTACAACCTAAATTCAAGGTGTTTATTTCAGAGTATAATCCAGCCTTCAGGGCTAAAGAATTTGACTGCACATACAGTCTGGCACTTCCATGAGCCGAGTGACCCCATCAAACCCTGTCTCACTCACACACCACCCCTTCTAGAAAGTATTGCAGTGCCTTTTCCTTTGTCTCTCGCTGTGTTGCTGCTCACATCAGTTTGTACACATATCATCTCCCTTTTAAGGGCTAATGTCAGAAAAAATCTCTATTTTTGTTTTTCTTGGTGCAACTCCTGAGGGGCACCACAAAGCTGGCTTATCCATTCACCATGTTCATGTGTGGACAGAGTGATCTCCAAGGGACTGTGGGTCAAGGGTGCAAGATTAATCCTGAAGGCGGGAAGATACCTGATGTCTGTTGTCCTGGGCTGTCTTTTCCAAAAGGATGAGGATGGCAGGACTTCCTCCTGTGTTACGGCAGTTTTGGGGCTCTTCTGGAGCCTGGCTAGCAGGAGCAGGGCCTGGGGGCAACATTTCCCTGTGTTCTGGGGGTACAAGAGCCTTACTGGAGCCTCTGGAGAGAAGTCTCTGGGTTGTGCATCAGCTCATGTGAGCAGGCAAGACAACACAGCTTCTGAGGGTGCTGGTCAGAAGCAGTTTATTTGGAGGTCCCACATGGGGGGGAGCATGGCTCAGAGGGGTTTGGAGGATTAGGAGAGAGCCCAAGAGCGAGAGATGGGGGCCAGCTTCCGATCCCTTTTTCGAGGTTCATAGAGAGTTTTCAAAGAAGGCGTGGGTACCGTGCTTGGGCCAATGGGATACTGATAAGGGAGGAGTGAGGGGAGGAGAACACATCCCAGGAACCACTGAGAATGGGAGGTATGGGAGGGCTTAGGTGAAGTTTCAATGATAGGCAAGGGGCGGGGGGAATGGAAAGGGTTACCTTAGCAATTTAGGACATTTTTTTGTTGGGGTAATCAGAACAAACTATTTAAAAGAATACAATCACCACACTCCTCAGTGGCCACCATGCCTTGTCTGAGTGTGACCAGGGCCTCGGGGACATATGCTGCCTCATAGCCCTTGGTGTACCTGGCAAACATCCAGCTTCTCAATGTGAATGGCTGTAGTCAAAAATATCAGCTGTGTGTAGACTCTGGTGTTCCATGTCAATTTTGGGAGCTTATCTCTGGGATCAGAAGATCTGGTGCTCTGGGGCTATTGCCTGGGGTAGCTCACCATGCCAATCCTTCCAGACAACCATTACCCAGTTTGGGGTGAACAAGACTGCCAGAGTAAGGTGGTGCCCAGAGTTTGTCAGTTTGTCCGGGCTCTCTTCCTTTGTTGGAGCTGCTGGCTGTGCTCACCTTCCCATCCCGAACTTAGTCCAGGGGATCTCTGATGGCACTGACTGCCCAGCCCTATATGGGCTTTCATGGACCCTCATATTATAATTATGGACATCTCTGCAGAAGGACTCCTGTCACTCAGAGCACCTGGTCCCAGCCTTGGATTCCATATCTTTGTCAATATGTTTTTTTCAAGTCCTCACCAGGTTCATGGTGGAAGTTGAATAGATGTTTCTAGCCAGAAGTGGAGCCAGTCTTCTGGTGGCATCTGGCATATGGAGCTCGTGGCTATCACAGAGGGCCACAAACACACTGGTAATCACTGGTAATCAGGAGTGGACTGCATAGTAGGGTGGTTAGTGATTAATGCTTTTTTCATTGTAGTAAATGTACTGTCAATACAAAAGAAGCCCAACGCTTCTTTCTGTCATCTGTCTCTTCTCTCTTTCCTCAGAGGAGGACTTCCTCCACCCTCCTCTGAGATATGCCTACTCCACTCTCTCACTCCTGAGTAATACTCAATCTACAAGCTTGGAGCAAGAAGAGTTACTTGGGTTACCCTTCCCCTTGCCCTCAGTGATTTGGGCTCCTACATCTCCATCAGGGACCTGTGCATCTTTGAAACAGACCTTGCAGGTTGATGTCCTCTGAAAGGGATCTATCTTCCATGCACCAAAATCCCTCTGAGAAAAAACATGTCAATGGGTTAAATGGAGGCTCTCAGGGGGGCTATTTTAACCACACCCCCCCCAACATATCCTAACCAAACCATTAGAGTCAACAGTGGTTTTTTTTAGACACAGTCAGTCTTTCCTGTCCTTCTTTTTCCCCTCCCCCCGCCACTCAGTAAGGCATTTCAACACTACCCTCGGAATGCCAAGTGATTTTTCAGTAGTTCCCGTCTTGAATCCACAACAAGCTAAAAGTAATTAAATCTAAGTTGACTCAGCAGGAACATAGACTTGCTTTTTCCTGACAGATAATTAGAGATCTTTTTTTACCATTTGGAGTGCCCTGAGTTTGCTCATGATAACTACTTTCTCCATCTAACAAGAGTACAGGACCAACCTCTTAATTCACCAGACACACAACCAAAAAGCAAATGCTTCATTAGGTTTTGTCACTATCCTGGTCATGTGAGTCCATCCAGGCCGTGCAATTTATTAACACTTCTATGCTTTTGCACTGCATTACAGTCATCTCAACCCAAACTTTATTCATTTTTTCACAGGAATTGCATGCTACATGATAGAGATTTACAGTGAGGCAAGATACAGTGGAGCAATAAAGGATCCAGCTGAAGAGGCTGCTAGCTCTACAACAAAGACTCTGATTGAAAACTGGGAGCAAGAGTGCCAAATCAGAGCATGTAGCTAGCAAAAATTTAGAGGCTTTGTAAGTCAGAGAAGCCCAGTTCGAGGGTAAAAGCCAGCAGGAATTCCTACAGACACCAGTTTAAACCTTTTGCTCAAAATAGCTGGACAGTGAGAACATTTTTAAAGCATTCAATGACTGCCTCAGAAAGCTCCTTCACTCAGCAATAGACATTATTTGGTGCAAAGCTGCAGCCTTTGCCTCTTTCCCGTTCTGGCTGTAAGACACCATCTTCTCTGTGCCTGCAAGTGATTAATTAGACAGCTGGTATGTGGATGATACTCATCACTTGGGAGGGGAGCTGGTATACACAAGGTTTGGGGTGTGAGTTAGCAGGCCAACTGTCCTATGCCTGCTCCGTGGGCAAGGAGACAGAGCTTCTGGGCTGAGTCAGGGAAGGCAGGCTCCAGTGCGTCTTTCCCAGTCAGAGTTGTGTGCCAGAGGCGATTAGATACAAACCTTTCCCAGGCAGCAACAATCTCTGAAGGCACAGTGTGCAGAACTGTTATCCACCTGCTGAAGTCCATAGGCCATCAGTCCAGAGGGAAAAGTATGTTCATCTGTACACAGCAGGTGGTCATCTTGGACTCACTGTGTCAGGATCATCAGCTCCAAAAATGGGCTAGAAAAATTAATCTACAACAGGTCCATAAATAAATACCAAAGAGACTGGGCGAGGATGTGCCCTCTAACAGCCCAAATACAGCACCTGGGGATGCCAGGAGAGTGAGGAGGAAGGACTGCCACTGGTACCCAGGCTCATGTGCTCACCTTAAGTGACAGCTGGCACTGTCAGAGTTGAGCTACTGGGTGGCAGGGATGGCACTTTAATCTGATTTAGGAGAGCATTTGTCATGTTACAAACAACTTTTGGGCAGAGAAAGAAAAAAGAAGGCCTTCCATGTGACTTCCTTTTTCCAAGAAAAGCAGAAAGTGAGAAAGGCAAAGAGAGCACTTACACTTCCTGGAAGCTTTGGCACTGCTGGCCATCACAGGAGCTGCTTAATTACAGTGTTAAGCCCATTCCCTGGAGCACTCGGCAGCCAGCCAGCACTGGGAAGGACTGGGAGTAATTATTCATACGGGCTGACAGCAAACATCACAGGAGTGGTCATTTTGCTGCCCTCTTCTCCTGCTCTATGTGCATTAGAAAATCAGAATGAAAAGGGCAGTTCTGGAGCAGGAATGGATACAGACACAGAGGAATAACACCACAGTGCTGACATGGAATAAGCTCTGACTAGGGAGAGTTTAAGGGTCATTGTTCCCTTAATGGTCAGTGTTCCCTTCACTGGTAAAATTTAAATCCAGCAGCATGAGAGCAGTGGAAGTCCAGAAGCATACATCCCTGACAGTGCCACAGGGATGCACTGCCTCAGACATCAGTGAGCTAATGGCTTACGTCTGCCCACTGTGCAGATCCAGTCCAGGCCATGCTGTCACTGCAGCAGCCAAGACAGGCATCCCGAGCTGGAGAGAAGGATGGATGAGCTGCCATGGCCATCACACAGTGACAAGGAGAGCTGATCTCTGTCAGTAGGGATGCCAGGTAGAGATCTCTGGGAGGGTACAAGCAAGCTTTTATCACTCAGTAGCACTGAAGTTTGGGGCCCAGTTGCTGGACACAGCCATTGCAGATAGCCTTTGTGGTGGTGCAGTTTTCACCAGAGATTAACAAACCTGTCTCCAAGTAGCCACTAGAGATATGACCGGACAGACCTTGTTTCTTTGTTTGTACCACTCATGTTGACCACCTACCTGGGTGATGTGACCAACTACACTGTCACTTCTGATTCACACCTGTGTTTGCATGTGTAGTTGCTCTCTCCCTACGAACAAGTGCCTTCTGACACTAAAGGGCCTTTGAATGTGATGTTGCCTTTTTTACATGGCCTTTAGGATACTGTGCCGTTCAAATCCCAGTTAGGACCCCCATGCTCTAATAGGATTTGTAGTCAAAAGGACCAAGGCAGCTTTACAAAAAAGAACGTGAAAAAATAACTTTTTAATAAAAGGCCTTTCTGCTGGTGATACCTAAAAGGCAGTGGGATGCCACACCTGTAGTTACCAGGCAACTGCCAGGAGTTATCTTTTTATGGCTTTACCCAGTAGATTTGTCAGGGGAAGCTTTCTGGCCCTGAGAAGGAGCAAGCTCAGGAAGCCTGGAGATAATGCATTCCTCACTAGTCTCTGAGATTTCTCTCTTTCTTGTCTCCACAAGAAGACATTCTTAAAAATGCTGGAGCTATGAGCTTAGACACCACTGTGCTAGCCAGACATGGACATTGAAACAAACAGCAGGGATGTTCTTCCCCCTCCATAAATGTGTTATGCCTAAGTTTGAAATGCCTTAATGCCTCAACAAGGGCACATGTTAGGATCCTGCACCAGGAGAGAAATAACCCCAAGTAACAGCACAGGCTTGGGCTAATCTGCTGGACAGCAGCTCTGGTGAGAAGGACATGAAGGACATGAGAGTCTTGGTGGATGACAAGCTGACCATGAGCCAGCAGTGCCCTTGTAGCCAGGAGGGCCAAAGGTATCCTGAGATGCCTTGGGAAAAGTGTGGCCAGCAGGTCGAGACAGGTGATCCTTCCCCTCTACCTGGCCCAAGTGAGGCCATATCTGGAGTGCTGTGTCCAGTTCTGGACTCCTCAGCACAAGGAGTTACTGGAGAGGGGCCAGTGGAGGCCACAATACAATGAGAGGTCTGGATCATCTCTCTTAGGAGACGAGAGCATAGGAGCTGGGCCTGTTTAGTCTGGAGAAGACTGAGAGTGCATCTCATCTCTACATAAAAATATCTCAAAGGTGGGTGCCAAGAGGATGGTGCCAAATTTTCAGTGGTGCTTAGTGACAGGATGAGGAGTAATGGCTATAAGCTAAAACACAAGAAGATCCACCTTAACACAAGGACGAACTTCTTTCCATGGAGAGTGGCAGAGCACTGGAACAGGCTTCCAGGGAGGTCCTGGGTTCTCCCTCTCTGAAAACATTCCAAATCCACCTGGACATATTCCTATGTCACGTGCTCAAGGTGACCCTGCCTGGGCAGAGAGGTTGGACTGGATGATCTCCAGAGTTCCCATCCAAACCCAACCATTCTGTGAATCTGTGATCCTGTGAGGTGCTACCACTGTTGGTGGCAAGCTCAGCCTTGGCCAGTGGCAAGTCCTACCTGGAGCCAGCTGGCATTGGCTCTGTTGGACATGGGGGAAGCTTCTGTCACCTTCTCAGAGGAGCCACCACTGTAGCCCCCCTGCTGCCACCAAAACCTTGCTATGCAAACTCAATAAAACCTGGCACCCTGTAACTCTCATCTGTAGAGGGAATACCACAGTACCCTGAAGCAAATAGAGCCCCTTAAGGTGGTTTGATTTTTTTCAAAAAAGGAACTGAGTAGCAATATGCTCAACCTGTTGCCTTGAGAGCAGCAAGTAATTCTCTGACTAAAGAAAGGCAGCAGGTCAAGGAAAACACATGGGCTGCAGAGCATGAGAGTTTTCCCTGATCCCGGCACTGGAATGACTAATTTTTGAGATGGGGTGGGGACAGAGCTGCAAAAGGCTGGTAAAACTTTAGGCAAGCAGAGAGCACCTCAGAGTGGAGTTTTCAATCAAGAGCTTAGGAGGGACAAGATACTTCCAGGGATCACATGCAAAAACCAAAGACAGAGGGTAGACTGCTGCTGGCAGCTGCCACAGCCAGAAGCCACGTGCCCTCTCAGGCAGGGAATGCTGCTTTGCAGGCTGAGCAGAGAGGAGCAGTGACCCTTATGGCCTGCTCCTCCCTGGCATGTTGACTCTCCAAAGAGCTCATCACTCCACAAAAGTTCCAGAGGGAAGGAGAATGTAGGGGGTTGACCTTGTCTGGCTAACAGATGTCCAACCAGTTATTCTTTCACTCCCCTTCCTCAACAGGGCACAGGGAGAAATTAAATATCTCATGTGACTAGATAAAGACAAGGGGATCAGTCACCAGTTACTACCATGGACAAGCAGTAATATAATTTATTGATGATTAAAATAGAACTGGATTGTGAGGAACAAAGCCAAAAATTAGAACACCCCTCCCCCCACCATTTGTTCCTAGAATTAACTTCACTCCTTCATCCCTAACTCCTCTTCCTCCTCCCTCTCCCCACCCCAAGCAGTGGAGAGGAATAGGGAATGGGGGGCTGCTGTCAGTCCTTAATGGCTTCACTTTACCACTCCTTTCTCTGTATAGTCTGTCACTGCTTCAGTGTGGGCTCTCCGTGGGCTGCAATCCTGCAGGAAACACCTGCCTGCTCTGGCATGGCATTTCCTGTGGCTGCAGGGGGCCCCTGATTGCGTGTGTGGAGCACAGCACATGCACTCCCTCTCCAAGGGGTGCTCTGCATGTTTACCTTTATCTCAGAGCACTCTAGAGAGGTGACAAAAACCACTGAGAAGTCCAGATTAAGGTTTTCTTAGTAAAGTATTTCCATTATTGGAAAACAAGAAAGAGATGTCATTTGGAAAGACAGGAAGACCAAATCCACTTTTTTTTTCAGAAAATAAAACTTCTGTTAGTAAAACCCTAATTTTGACCAAAAGCTCTGCCACTATGGATGCTGACATGGAAAAGTTTCTTCTTTGCATTTTGGTCATATCCTTTAATCCTCTAACTCAGAAGAATGAGGTATAATACGTCTCTTGCTCTGTACAGCTTGAATAAATACCAGATAGATGTATAATGAAGTTTATTTAGCAGACCTTTTTGCACTTCAGATGTTTCCACAGCCAAGCGAGCATGTGGAATCCACCTGTTTCACAGGAAGTCCATAATACCCACTTGAATTTAAAATGCACACTTAAGAAAAAATTGCACTGGATCTTAATAATTGCAGGGGACTTTGGAGGTCACAAGCACGGGAAGACAAGTGGTTATGTTATCATCAGGCATCAATTCCCTTTCATAAGGGAAGAACACAGTGGTCCTTTACCTGTTGCATCAAAATGTTGATTTTGGGGCTTTCCTGACCAGAAAAGAGCAGTTGCAACAAAATGTATTGCAATTTTACTAGCCAAACAAACACACACTTGAGGCTGTTATTTTCACACGCAACTCATTAATGCCTTTGGTCAAATTGCATGCATAGCGCCAGGAGGTGATTAAATAGTAATTCAGAGTTCAAGCCAAGGCTTGTTTCTGTACCATCAAGGTGACCCATGTAGCTGCCAAGTTTTGCATCAGAGCGAGGAAAAAAGAGAAAAGGAATAGCCAGGTAAGCTCAGTCATTTGAGCTTCACTTTGGTCAAAAGATTTTTGATGGCATCTCTTTGTTTACAAAAATACTAATTTTCTTTCTCCATGATGCTTGTAATGGGAGGTAGATGTGGAAAAACACTCCGTAGTGGGTTCACCATTGGCCAAACGCCAGCACACTCACAAAAATCACGTACTCATCTTCCTCTGCTATAATTGAGCAGAGGAGGAGAAAAAAACCCAGTTAAAATAAAGCTGATGGGGTTCAGATAAGTGTAATATATGACTTGGAATAATTTGTGTTTATGTGAAATGTAATATATAATTCATGCTTATGTGAAATATATGATGTAATATATGATTTGGAATAGTTCGTGTTTACGTGGAATGTATGGGAAATAAGTTAATATTCTTAAAGTTTTAAACATACAAGCCGGGACTGGAGAGATTGCCTCACACAAAGAATGCGAAACCACAGATGGCAGCGGAGAGGAGGACCTAATTAACAAGCTAAAAGACATGGCTCCTACGGAGATGGGCTGTTTCCAGGGAACAGTCCAGGAAACATCCAAGTGATGAATATTCGATAAATATCTACCAGAGTTGTCAGGAACATGCATCCCAATACCAACTTCCCGTCAGAACATACATCCAAATACCAGGTTCCCGGCAGAAACATGCATTCCAATACCAGGTTCCCGTAACCCCTCGATCGGTGCTCATCGCTCCCCAGAGACAGCTTTGTCCAGTTCCACACGGAGAAAGAAGACCACATGAGTACGTGAAACCGTGAAAAGAAACAGGGAAACTCTGCCCCAGGCAGGAAAAACTGTATAAAAACTGCCCAAGCAGAGACAGTCTCCGTGAACAGAGGGGATCTGAAGCGATAGAGTTTGGATCGAGTGTTCACCCAGCGCCGATCCCGGGGTCGGCGCTGTCCCTTTGATTGTGGCTTTCGGGACCATATCTCGGTCATGAAATAAAATTTATTTTTATTAATTATTATTTTGGCTCTATTGATTATTATCTATAACATAAGGATTAGGAGAAAATGCTGTAGGGACAAGACAGGCTCAAAACCTTAAAAGGTATAAAGAAAACTTTATTAACAGAATTAAATGGAGAATGGTAAGAACTAAAATTAACCTTTAGAACACCTTTCCTCCCCCCAGCCCCTCTTTCCTTCCCACTGACGTAAAGAGACAAAACCTGGGATTTTGAGTCAGTTTACTACTTCTAAAAAGAAATATTTCTTCAGTTCACTTAGGGAGAGGAGTCTCTCCTGCCACGCCACAGGAAACAGTTCCTCATGGTTTAATTTCATGGCTAATTAGCCCGCCTGGCACCTGCTTGCACGTGAAATCCTTCCCATGGTCTGCAAGTCTTCCCACAACTACCATTCTTGGCCATTTTGGATTATGGGATACAATTTTAAAGGATGAGCTGTTCTAATATGGAAGAAAAGAGTCCTCTTCTATCTCTAAAAGCAAAAGTTCCCTCCCTCTCTCTCTGTTCAAGTCAGACCACAGCTTTTTCAGCACCTACATTCTCCAGTTCCCACTGGCTGCAGGTGAATGCTGCATCATACGCTTTATGAATTACAGGGAAATAGTCTGGTGTGTTATAGTCCTCACCACGGTTTGCAGAAGAATTTCAGCTCCGAGGTCTGGAGCATCTTTTCTTCCTTCTCCCTCTTCACTGACTTTGGTGTTTCCATGTTGCTCTCCTCACGTGTCTTTACCTTTTTTCTTTTCTCTGATTCGTGAGAGGTTTGTCTATTTTCAAGCTCTATTAATTGAAAAGACTTTATAGAGCTCTGCAGCGCCGGAAAGGTTAATCTCATCCGGGCTTTGCATCGGGGAATTGCTGTTGGTCACCAGATCCTGCCGGACACTGGCCGCGGGGGCTTGCTCCCGGTGCTGATCTCAGCTGTAGAGGTGCTAAGCGGCACAGGACAGCTTTTCCAGCGGCATGATCCCGGCTGCCACGCTGGGGCAGTGCGGCATTCCAGCGGGACATGGCGGGGCTGCTCCCGGGGACGCTTCCTTTTAATCAAGGCAGGAAAAAAGGAACTTCCCACAGTTTTTTCATTCTTAAATATTACTCATAGAGGCGTTTTCAGCCTTTCTAATTGGCTTAGCAGTCAATTCTCAGAGCTAGCCATCAACTGGCTTTTGCCAGGCACAGAGGAAGCTTTTAAGCAGCTTCTCGCAGAGAATTACTTTTGTAGCTGATTTATTCCTCTTCACCAAAAATTCAATTAATGCAAAACCAGGACACACTCCTGACATCTTCATCCACCCACATGCCTTCTAGTGGGGCTGGGAAACATGTCTGAAGGCAGGACCCAGCTTTCACAGAGCACCCAGTCACAGAAGCAGCCCAAGGGCATCGGCATTGCCCAGATGCAGAGTCCCTTCTTAGACTGAGGTCACTTCATCCATTAGCCTTGGCACTGCCTGAAAACCTGCTCTGTTTGCAGTCTGCAGAAAAGTTCCCTGGCCACACATTTCCAGGCTGCTGCCTGAAACCATGGCGGGGCTCTCCTATATGAGTTGGAGGAAATGTTGTTAGGAGTTACTTCTGTGGCAACCTGTATTTATTGTCCTGTTTTCATGTGATTTACCATCTTTTAAGCATTATTCAACCAATGCTTATTTCATCTTGCTTACAAACATTTACATCTAAATAAGTTGTATCTTTCTTTTCACTAATATAAACAAATTTCAAGGCAGGTATCACAGCATAAGAATTATTATTACATAGGCGGCTTGTATATATAGGAGAATATTTCATTATGCCTGTAGCTTCTTTTTACTCTTAAGACAATAGATCAAGGGATCAGACTATCCCAGTGTCCTTTAGGAGGCATCAGCAAAGATTTTGCTGAGAAGCCTCTACTCAGGCATATGGCAGTAGGTTGCTAAGACAAAATATTTGGGTTTCCCTTCTTAGCACAGGCAGGTGAAGGCTCAGAAGGCTCCAGGGACTTGCTGACTTTCATCCATGCATCAAACTTGTCAGAAATAATAGACTTTCAGGAAAATAGGATAACCTTGCCTGGATATTGCTTTCACTTTAATGGTTGAATAGGGCTGTTATTGGTGAGCGCAGAATGGGAACTTCAGACAAAGTTTATCAGGGTTAAACCTCCCATTGAGTCACAAGGTGCCCCCTTGCTTGTTAAAGTCTTCAAAGAGGAGCCTGGATCCAATTCTAGTCCCAAAAGGATCAAAAGGATTATATAGACACACTTGAACCTTTATATTGCTTTGTTCCACAGGTCTAAGGATAGCAACCCAAATATATTTATATAAATAAATTATTTCTATTAATCATTATAATGACTATTACTAGCATAAAAAATCTCAATCAAAATAATTTATTACACAGTATAGGTAACTATAATTACTACTGTAGTGCACTATTTTCTAAGCAGGAGACTGGTTTCACACCACTCTACTACCTTTGTGGCTGCCTCTGCCCAGTCACAGCTGAATGGGAATGAGCCTTGACACCAGTGGCTCAAGCCTACAGATGCTGTGGGAACTTGTCCGAGTATCAGTTTTTCCATGCCACGGGCTCAGTCTGTCGGTGGTGTTTGACACTGGAGCCTGGAGCGGGCTCTGACATGAGCCAATTGGGAAGCAGCAGTGTAAGTTATGCACACAGTCATCTGTTTGGGTTCTCTTGTCTTGAGATCCTTAAAATCCACAATGTGCTGTCTTGAGGTTTAGCGTGATTGCAGACACTGGTGAGAAGCCTCAAAAAAGGAAAATAACATAGTTTTTACAGAATTGAGGACTAATATGGTGCCTGAAGGAAGGGAGGAAGACCTTCTGTCTCATTAAACAATAATGGTTACAAAACATTAGACTCCTGTGTCTCTAAATGACTGCTTATTGAGGCACTTCAGTGAATCAATCTCTGCAAATAGGTGTCCCATTTTAACTTCTCTCTAGGCACCTACCATCCCAGCCTCCTGCTCTGACTCTGAACGCAGCAAGTAGCTGCCACTATCTTCTGAATTGTAGGCTCCAGCATCATCACAGTGACATTTCATAATGACAAAAGTCAGCCGCAGTTTAAACTGGGGGTGGGGGGAGGCGGGGAAGGAGAAAGCATCTGAGGAGAGAAGGATGTTTTTTCCTTCCAATTAGTGTACATGTGACAGCATGGCACATGGCACCCTCCAATGTAGTGTGAGCAGACTTGGTGCCAGCACACTGGGACAAGCCACCTACCACTTCTCATGAAACTGGAGGTGAAAAGACTTCCCTCCACTTGTCAAGCAACGCCACCGGTCCAGTTATTGGAGTTCAAGTGTAATTTTAGCAGCTGCTGGCATTCCAGAGACGTGGGCAGTGGTGATACTAATGACACACATTGGTGTTGATTGATCCTTAATTTCTCTTTTTAAACTGCACTTTCAGTAAACTAAGAAGGGAAAGTTTTAGGGATCGGGGCTAAGAGCTGTAAGTGCCTTAAGGCCTCAGCCCTGAGCCACTTCTCAGGCACTGGTCCCAGGGACATTGGTACTGGTGGCAAACGCAAGCTGAGAAGGGCTTGTCAAACACAGGTGCATGTTTCTGTTCCTATGCAATCTTTTCTGCTTAGTTTGTACAGCACTTCATGGGGACACAACACTGAATTGATCCTGAAAATAAACATATCAAAACAACTGTAAGGATTGTTTTAAAAAATGCATCTATTCTAGGCAAATATTAGAAAAATGTAATTATATGTTATGTTATGTATAATTGCTATGCGTGTTTTTCTACAAGGAAATCTTTGGTATTTTACTGTATCTGCCTTGTCTTTACTATACCAAAACTTGTCATTTTTAACCCAGACGAGTTTATTGCCATGCTAACCTTCCTGTGAAGCACAGCATATCTAACACATTCATATTTCCCATAGACTCTACACTCTTGCTAGTTCTGATTGTCCTCTGGCACTGTTTTCCTGCTGGGACTGCAGGTTGGATCCTGCTGCCTCACAAGTGCACAGCCCAGTGGCCAGGACACATCATGTCTCTTCCCAGGCAAGCACAAAACCCAGGTGTTAAGAATGGTGGCACCATTTGAGTCAGTGCTGCTGGCTGCTTGTGGGACCTGCTGATGGGGTTACATGAGGTGTGGGGATGCTCCCTGCGAAACCCGGTGGCGCTCGCAGCCCTGCTGAGCTCTGTGGCTGCAGGCAGGCAGAGGGGCAAAGCAGGGAGTGGTTCCTTCTCAGCCTCCCCAAAACAGAGCTGCTGAAGGTGGCAGGGCTGTGCTCTTGGCAGGGGTTTGGCCTCTCTCAGCAGAAGCTGCAGCCCCATGGAGCTGCAGCCCAAGCAGGCCAGGGCATCTCTGATGCTGTGAGAGCTGCAGCCGAAGGGGTCCCCTCGCTCTCCCCATTTGCTAAAACATTAAGTTGTGCCATAGCATAACTGGAATGGTTTTTTAATAAAAATGGCCGTGCTTTTGAAGAGGTAAAAAGATCATAAGTCTTTTGACACAGCTCATTAGGAAGCTGGAATTATGAACAAATGAGTAGGAATTTTAAAGATTATGTTTCAGTTTTTCATTCAAATTATTGATACTGCAATCTTCTGTTAATTTTCCTGCTATTTGTATATGCACTTAAGAGAACATATACCCTTCATCCATTTTGTCAGGCACATGCACCTAGGATTTTACCAGCAAGAGACTGAGAGAACCCAAGGCTAGTAGAGAGAAAGCTGCAGCAGCACCCATGGTCACAGGGAATTCTGAGTGCTTCTCCAGCAAATACCTGGGAGCAGAGTTCTGTGACACAGGAGGCACACAGAACTTACAGCTTCATAGCTTTCCTGTCCCACCCCATCTTTCCCCCACATTAATTCAGTAGATGTGCTTTCAATCATGCCACTGAAAATGCCAGAGGACAAATCAGTATCATGGAGAGGAGGGTGCTGTTGATGCGCTGCTGTATCACATTGTAGCAGTGTGGGGAGGTGGTGAGGTGCCCCTACTTTCCTGAAAGCATCTTCTATTGAAGGTGTTTGGGCAGGCACGGTAACAACTACACGGTCTGCCCACACACAGACACAGACAGCTCTCAACGAACGAAAGGTGGGAAGGGTCTTCTGTATGGAATTTTGATGAGGTCTGTTGAAGCTACGTGCTGCAGAAGTCCAGGGACAAAAGATCAGGAGTAAAGGAGGGTCCAGGTTTAACGATGGGTAAGAGGGGATGGAGAAGAGCATCAGGGACCAATGAACTAATGATATAGGGGCAGTAGAAAGGGTAGGAACCAATAGGGAGTGCCAGGGTGGATAGGCAGGGATATGAGAACCAATGGGGAAACAGGGAATAAAGAACTTGCTAGAATGTGAACATATAAGAGTAAAAGGGGTAGGGAAGGCCAACGGGTTGGACACAACTGGGGATAAACTGGAGCAGTTTACATTGAGTGCCATTATGCAGTGCTTGCAGGATGGCCAGGATATCAGACCCAGCCAGCATGGGTTTAGCAGGGGAAGGTCGTGTTTGACCAACCTGATCTCCTTTTATGACCTTGTGACCTGCCTGGTGGATGCAAGAAGGGCTGTTGTTGTGTACCTGGACTTCAGCAAGGCCTTTGACACTGTCTCCCACAGCATACTCCTGGAAAAGCTGGCAGCCCATGGCTTGGACAGGAGCACTCTTTGGTGGGTTAGGAACTGGCTGATTGGCCAGGCCCACAGAGTGGTGGTGAATGGTCCTGCATCCGGCTGGCGGCCAGTCACCAGTGG
>WEZZ01018149.1:148720-160937 GCA_013400585.1 Chloropsis cyanopogon
GTTGTAGTCAGGTGGGGGCTGGTCTCTTTCACCAGGCAGCAACTGACAGAACCAGAGGACACAGTCTCAAGCTGTGCCAAAAGGAAATATAGGTTGGATATTAGGAGAAAGTTGTTTACAGAAAGGGTAATAAATTTCTGGAATGGTCTGCCCAGGGAGGTGGTGGAGTCACCATCCCTGGATGTGTTAAATAAGACTGGCTATGGCACTCAATGCCATGGTTTAATTGAGGTGTTAGGGCACGGATTGGACTTGATGATCTTGAAGGTCCCTTCCAGCCTAGTAATTCTGTGATTATGTGAATTAACATGTCACTGCAAAGCATCATGGGGGAAGCCTTTTTTTTCACCCTGAGTTGGGAGGAGTGCCTGGAGCCTATGGTGTGCCCTTCCAGGGCATAA
Source organism: Chloropsis cyanopogon (assembly GCA_013400585.1). NCBI lineage: Eukaryota > Metazoa > Chordata > Aves > Passeriformes > Irenidae > Chloropsis > Chloropsis cyanopogon. Next base: position 149,122 of record WEZZ01018149.1, read on the forward strand.
CCATCAATCTTCCTCTGGTAGGCTCACAGAAGCCACAGAGAGCAGTCCTGTCTGCTGAGGCTTTGCTGCTACAAATGCTACAGCCTGTAGCTCTACAGGAGCACTTTTCTCCAAATAAAGAGAGAAGAGCAATGATTTTAATTTTACTTTAGAGGACCATCTTACTCTAATTCAGCTCAAAGCTCCAAAACCATGACAAACCATGTCCACAGTGTGTCGTAGCAGGCAACCAAAGTATTTATTTGGGAGGGATGGGAGTAATTTTCATATACTTGGAAAAATTCTGGATTGAAAATAGCCATTTTCAACTGGTTAATTGAATTCACTACCTGCTGCCCCAGGAGAGACATCTTGCCTCCAGCAAGGAAGGCAAAAGCTCTGTGCTTACAGCCAGCAGCTGGAGGTGGTGGGAAGGAGGAGGAGAGATGATCGTTTGCCCAGAAAGGTGGAACCCAACCAGGCAGCTTTGGAAGGGTGAAGGTGCAGCAGTAGCAAATGGGAAGCTCTGTGCTGGGCTTTTGGGACAGAACAGTGTGAAGGGACATTACAAAAATCCAGTAAAAACAAACGAGCTATTGATACTTCTCAGCACAGTTGTGTCAGACTTGCTGCAAATTCAAACTGGTGGCCCCAGGCCTCCTGATCCTTGCGGAAGGGCTGGGCTGTCAGGCTGCTGGGATATGTCCCTGCACCAGCCCCCTCCCCACACCTGCTCTGCCCGCCCAGTGGGGCTCAGCTGCCCAGTGGTGCCCATGCTCAGCCTTCAGCTCTGCTATGTGTGTTAATGCATCTCCGTCCTGCAATCCCGGGACATGTTGTCTCTGTTCAGGAGCATCACTAGATTTTATGAAGAGTGCTGGTGATCTCTGGTGTGCTTGAATCTATTGTCAGAGTGACATCAGCTGGGAAATTCTGGTAGCGGAGCAGGACTTCTTTTTAAGAAGTGTCTTTCCACCCAAAAGTTCCCCGTACAGTGCATAGAAAATCACAGATTTCTTCTGAAATCAAAAAATTCTAAGAAAATGATAGCTTTCCATCATCTGAGAGCAAGCAATGACCTCCCTCTTCAAGAGCATTACCAAGAATAATACCCAATGAAGTTGTATTTAAATTATTTCTTGTCACTGTAAATTCTTCATAGATTAGATGAGAAAGAATGAAGTGGAGCACAGCAGCGCAGCTTGGGAACAGAGCTCAGCACAGTGGAGTTTTCTCTTCTAGTCATACAGAAATGAAGCTTCAGCATCAGCTCTTATGGGGGCTGCAGGTGACAGCAGTCATACTGAAGGGCTGGCTGCTGGGAATGTTTCTTTCCTGGTCCTTCTGGTGATAGTAATTGTATTTTAATTTACTATTAAGACTACAGGCTCCTCATTAAAAGGCAAAGCCGTTACAACACTGAGTCAACATGTTTATAATGTTGTTTCTGGCTGCCAACATGTATTACTATGCAAGAACCTAATGGATCTCATGTGATCAAAGCATAAAGCACAATTGTCTTTTGTTCTGAAAGGTATCAAGAATTGCTGTAGAGTACCATGGACAATTCTAGAATATACACGAGTGGGAAATATATCAGCATTTCTTCTTTGATAAGAAAGAATGCATATTGTATTTCTGAATGTGTAATAGGTGTGGGTGGAGAAATCCTTCTCGAAGAGGAACACAGGTAAAGAAATTCCCAGAGACTCAGATCAGCATTGAAAAAAGGTTTATTTTCCTTGGGGCAGGACACTATTTATTAAATTTTTTTAGCCAAAAATCTCTATAGGTACAGCTGAGCTCATCTTTTGGGAAAGAAGCTGTATGAGATCTTACTTGGTAGTATCTATGTTTGCTTCTCTTACACCTATTATATTGGTTTGCTGAAACACTACAACCAGATTTTCAGTTAAGATTTTGTTTAATGACTAAATATTTACAGTTCCAGCAATGGAAAAAAGTCACAGGCATTTTTTCCTTGTCTAAGTTAAGCCTTGCAAAGGGAAATTGCCTCTTTTCCATACAGAAAACTGATTGCCCTGAAGGTCATGGGAAAAAAAAAAAAAATTTTCTAAACACAAGCTAATATAAAAGATGATGAAAATACCTTCTGAAAACCAGTCTGCACACACAGCATGTCTTTTGGAAGAAAGGAAAAAGCCAAGCTTCCCAGGAGAGAGTGACTCCTGGACTTATTTTGGCACCAATGCCCCTTGGCAAAAAGGTAGGTGCTGAGCTAGCACACTCCCTGGGACCACTGTCAGGAAAAAGGAATACTTTTGCCTGTGGTACTTGCAGTTCATTGAAGACTTTCAAAGGTCATATAAGTAAAAGGAAGGAACAAAGTGCTTAAATAAATAGCTCCAGTAATTCCCAAATTATTTGTGAAAGTCATATTGAGCTGGTATGAAGTTTGTGAGTTTCTCTGCAGTGAACAAGCTTTTATTTTGTTCCTGGTTGAAACAAAATTGTCATCAGTAGCTCAAGCAATGGAAAAGTACAGAGCACTACCGTACACATTTCTAGTGAGAGCTCATATGTATTGGTTTGGCACGGCCTGGTTTTTGGCAGCAGGGGGGCCACAAGGATGGCTCCTGTGAGAAGCTGCTGGAAGCTTCCCACCACATTTGGCAAAGCCAATGGCTGAAGATGGATATGCTGCTGGCCAAAACTGGGCCAATGAGAGAGGTTGATAACACCTCTGTGATGACATATTTAGGAAGGAAATCAAAACAGTCACAAGTTTTTGCTTCTAGTCAGAGAAGCAGAGGGAGGTGAGAGCATGTGAGGGAAAGAACATGAAGACACCAAGGACAGTGGAAAAGGAAGGGGAGGAAGTGCTCCAGGTGCCAGAGCTCAGGCTCTTCTGCAGGCCATGGCGAGGACCGTGGTGCAGCAGGTTGTCCCCCTGCAGGCCATGGGTCCGTGGGGGTTGCAGAGATCCCCCCACCACCCGTGGGGGAAGTGCCCATGCCAGAGTGGGTGGATGCCTGGAGGAGGCTGTGATCCAGTGGGAAACCCAGAGAAGAGAGAGGGCCCCTGCTCCCAGGCTGGAGCAGCCTGTCCTTGGAAGACTGCACTCTGTGGAAGGAGAGATCCATGTTGGAGGAGTTTTGGGAGGACTGTCTGCCTGTGGGGGGAATACACACTGCAGCAGGTGTGGTATGGCTGCTTCTCTTGAGAGTCGACCCACCCTGGAGAAGTTTACAGAGAACCAGCTCCCATGGGAAGGACCCCATGGCCTCACAGGGGATGGACTCCTCTCCTGGAGCAGTGGGAGAAAATCTCAGTGATGAACTGATCACTACTCCCACACCTTGTCTCCATGCACTGTCAGTGGGAAGGAGGGAGGGGCTCAAGAGAAAAATGGTGGTTTTCAGGGCTTATTTTACTTCTCATTATCCTCCTCTGGTTCTGTTAGTAATAAATTTCACTTTGCAACTTTAAGTTGAGCCTGTTTTGCCCTTGAAGTGTTTTCTCCTAGTCCTTATCTCAACTCAGGAATCCTTCATTAGCTTTTCTTTCCTTTTCCCTCCTCTGCCCAGCTGTGGCAGGGGAGGGTGAGCGACTCCCATGGTTGCCTGGAATTGGGCCAGTGTCAAATCATAGCATCCTGTGTAATCACAAGGCCAAATACAGTTAAAAAAATGAAATACAAGATTCCCCAGCAGGCAGAGGCTTCAAGATCAAAATCCTCAAATGGGTAATTAAAAATGCTTCATTGAATAACACTGTAATACAATAGCCTGTTGGAGGCTGCTCCCCAGGATCACTGCTCACCAGACATATCTGTTAGCTGATACTGAAAACAATTCTGCATAGGACACCTAAAGTTTAATCAGGGTAGGTTTTTCAGACCACTTCACTGAAACACAAATAATGAGATTACATGTTCCTAGGTGTGCACTGATGAAAATGGCAAGAGAAAAACTGCATTTATCTATTTACTTCCCAGCCCAAGGGGATAATCAATGACAGTTGCTTCGGTCAGCAGCTGGTGAGAATAAAACCAAGAACTACCCTGACATCATCTGGTCTAGTTAGAAAGGCTCTGGGAGGGAGGGAGCCAAGAGAAGACAGTCCTTTGGCACACCAGGCTGCTCCCAACCTGCAGCTCCAGCTCTCACTGAGCTTTTCTTAGAGCTACTTTGGCTGAATCAGGCAATTCTTTGCTTCCCTGCATTTCTGTTTCTCAGTGATGGCTCTGTTTCCATTCCTTCTGGCTTGCCTGCACCTTCAGCCAACATCAGTGCTCTACCTGCATTTATATGCGGTCTGTTTAACAACTCCTCCAGCCTGACAGGTGGCATTTCTGAGCAGCTTTGCACCTCTAAGGAAGTGCAAAGTTCTTCCCTCCATTTGCTCTCTTCAGCAAGGTCTGTCTTAAGAATAAACAAAAAATTAAGCACTCACGCACTTCAGCTTTCTCTACTGCATGGTTAAGTCCAAAGCACATAATACTATCTGACCAAGCAAATTTGGAGGGACACCCCTTGCCCTGTATCTGTATGTGTATATGTATTTTTATAAACTTGCAACAGCATTTTTCTGTCAGGACACGTTCAATGCCTCAACACAAATGAAGGGGTGGACAACACTCCTTGATTACCTCTGGAGAACAACCAGGCGAAGGTTATCTATTTTCTTTGTACCTACCAATATGGTCTAGTTTGTCTTCTGGTCTAAGGCAAAACTTTATTGCCACCTGTCTGGTTTTAATAAAATGAATTCATATTGCTATTTCCAGTTTAATGCCAGCTTAGTACCCTAAACCAGCTACTGGTATGGTACTGTGCTCTGTCTGGTTACTGCTTCTCCTTGAAAAATTACCCTCCTTTGTTACAGGAGTAACAATTAAAGTAATTGTTGAAACCTGTTTTCTAAAATAATTGAGGCTCTTCCATCCTGACACAAGCAGGCCCAGGAATAGTAGCTCCCTGGTTTTTTTCCTGCTTCTGCAGCTGAGCAACATTCAACAAGTGGCCAGTCTGTAACATCGTGCTGTCTGTTGCAAAAAGGCTAAATTATGCTTTATTTTCCTAGCTGGGCACACTAATTTGGGCATGGTTTCACTGGTCCAGCTCTTCAGTTTCACAGAACTTGTGCTTAGTGCTCATAACTCTTTAGATGTGACTGACCCATTGGTTAAGCAAGAAAGACAGAAATTTCTCCATAAAAACCCCTCTACTCAGTAGCTATCCCCTAGATGATTATTTTTCTTTTTATTTGTACCAATCTGACTTCAGGCTCGGTGAATTATGCCTGAGGACAAGTTCAAGCTCCTGTTACAGCTTCTAGTTTCTTTTTGAGTACAGTTCAGTCCATCTTATTAATTTACGGTTGTTAGCCAAACTGCTTCCCATTGGTTCTGCCTCCCTCAGCTCTTTTCACAGGACAAGGGCCAGGACCAAGTCGAGTTTCACAGTGAGTTTTGCGTCCCTAACCTCCTCTCACTGGGGACATCGAAGTGGGTACTACAGATTTCAACATGTGGCACTTTGAAGCCCAACTGGCTGGCATGGCATAGGATGTGGGAATAACACAGCTCAGAGTTTCTGGAATAAAACATTGCTTTCACGGAGGAAAAAACATCAATCTATCTTCTATCCTAACCCTGAAGTTTAAAGAACTGCACCCTGCAGGTGTCTAATTAAGGTCTAGTTAATCTCATTAAATCTTATGTCTTGCATTCTTACTCTTCCAGACTCTTTTTTTTCTCCATGCATGGTTTCCAGCTTTCACCCTGATGAGGTTTGTAGAAGACACACTGGTTTCTCATTGCCTTCTGTAGCTGAAGGTTTATGCAAACCAGTTCATATGAACCAGCTCCTGCAGAGTCCTTGAAAATGAGAATATTGAAAAATCAAAGCATACCAGGATGAAGGGGGAAGCAGCTAATTCACATTATTTAATCCTAAATTACTTTTCCCTAACCAGGAGAAATTTCAAACAATACATCTTTTTAGAAACAGGTTTTTTAGTGCCATCCATTATAATCAGTAATTGATTACACTCATATATAATTCCTATAATTTGCTTTTCATCTACTGAGATGGAGGTATTCTACCTTGATTAGTGAATTCTGAGAGGTAGGTTCCATAGGACTAGAAATACAGCTCCTAAATGCTAATTTCATACATTTAGGTTAAAAGGTAGGTTGAAGAGGTAAGAAAAAAGAAATATATTAAGATTTCAGACCTATTATGAATGGACAGTGTTTTTTGTTATGTGATCTCATTTAGATTATTAGTAACAAATACTTGAAGCAATTCAATAGACAAAATGAAAGATTTCCACAAGTTTTCAGTCTCTCTAAAGTTGTGCTAACCTAAACAAGCACATTCTCTGTTTTTTTCTGAACAAATATTTCAACTCCTGCAACAAGAAAATTACTATAAACTGATTTTTAAAAATATTTTATGTCTAGTAGTTGTTTTATTAGTCAAGAACTGCTGGACTATGAAAAAGTAATGCTCTATATGGAGTTTTAGCATTTTCTGGTAACAACTATTTACGTGAGGATTCAAATTATTTCTTTATAGTTCTCTTTTAAACTGATTTCATTTTTATTAAGTAGCTGCAAAAGTAAGTTAGTTAAAACTGTGATCAATTACTTCTTTGGATTATTTTTTCCCCATCATAGCTGGTTACAGTGACACCACCTACAAAAAGAAGTTACATGGACATTGTGTGCCACAAACCCAACAACTGATTCCTCTGTCTTTTTAAAGTAAATGAGTGTTCTGTGGCTTCCACACCCATCCTCTGATATGACTGCCGCTAGAAGCATTTCATTTTGGTTTTCAGAAGCCCAGTTTCACAAGTAAAAGGCAAGTTTAATTAAAATCAGACCCTCAATATTTGTTTCTCTGTCTTCAGCATTTTTAAACTTTTGTTTCAAGTTATTAATGGGTAAGATGTCAATACTCTAAAATTAAAAAATGGTAAAATTTCCATTTGGTGTGTGATTAGATTCTGTGGGCTCCAATCATGAAATAATGAAGCAAAATGTAATGGAGTAATAATGTATCTAATGCACTGGGTTCATATTAAAACCCTCAATACCAGTCAACCATTAATTCCTTTAATTAATGTCTTGTTTAACATCATTCATATTAAGAATTACTTTTCCAAAGGAAAAAAATTAAACAGTATCAACCCAAATATATTATAACAGGCCTGACATAGCAATATTAAATCCACAACCTTTTAATGGAAAAGACTTCTGAAGAACAGGACACCCCAGTCCAGTCAGTAAAAATATTCCTCACAAACCTGTGTTGATGGCCATAGAACAGTTTCTTGATCGGGCAGTAGAGTCCCACGTCAGCTTATCTTGATTAAGAAAGACATTGCAAGCTGTTGGTTGTAATTGCCTACATTGCTTCAATAACAATTTCGGTATGGTAGGAATCCCAAAAGAAACTCACACTGAATAAATATACTAATAGCTATAAATCCAAATAATAGGTCCTCCATTAATATGACACTGGAGCACTTGTAAGTGAACTTTAAAATCATAGATTCATTTAGGTTGGAAAAGACTTCTAAGATCATCAGGTCCAACGTGTTACTGAAATGTCTGAAAACCAGTATTTTCAGTCCATTACATGTTGTTGCTGCTAAACTAAATATAAACATTTTAAAATCAAGTGATGCAGTAGGTATAAAGATGACAAAATATTTCATTCTTGAATTTGGCAGTCCGGATGGAGAAGTTCAGAAGTATAATGAAAATATTTTTAAATTGTGTCTCAGTAGAAATAAAGTAAGAGCAGTACAATCAGAATTTTGTCTTGTTTTTAACATGGATAGTTTTGTTAGCAGAGTCACATGAAGTAAATGGGGCCATCTGCAGGAATGAAAAAGTCCAAAGTTTACAGGTCATCATGAACCTTTCTGATTTAAACACTGATAAAAGCATAAACTGAATAATTTCACAGGGCTCCATTCTGTCCTACTACTGAGTTGTCATAATTTGTTTAATCAAAGCACCATTCTGATATTTACAATTAAGATGTTTAAGAAAGCTGCTACAGAAATAAAGGACATTGAGTCACGGTTTAGAAGTAGAAACAAATAGTCAAATATTGAGTCAAAGAAGATGCATCTTCAGAACATAAGCTGAGTTTGCCTTCTTTCTGTACTGAGCTTCTGAATTTAAGAGAAAAAAGAATAAAGGGCAGGTATTCATTGGAAAACTGCTTGTCCCTGAAAGACATTACAAATGTCTGAAAAATTAAGAAGGCAAATTAGCTGTATAACATTTTTATTTTACTATAATGACATTTTATCCACAAATACTTTATCAGAGTAAAAATAGAAAATAATTGTCTCATGTAAAATTACAAAAAAATAAAAGCAAAACACAAAAGAAATATGTAAGTATTAGCATAGTGTAAGTATCTTTATTTAAAGAGTAAAAAGTATGCAAAACCCCTTATGTTTTACAAAAATTGGGAATATTCTATGTTTTTCTTCTGGCAGCAACAGAAAATCCTTCGACAATGTCGACATCTTTTGTTTTACTGAAGACATCAAGTTAGTCACAGATTTCTCCCTCAACTACAGAGAACGTGATAACAATTTTATACTGCTTGAAAGGTTCTTGCTTTACCAATTAAAACATGGTGGAAAAGCAGATGGAGCCACAACAAAGAACCCCAAGGACCATTACTCCCACTGAAAGGCTGCAAAGCAACAACAGGATGTAATCACAAAGAAAGAGTGGGAGCAGAAGTTTCTCCCATGGGTCTTACTGTGTAACAAGAAGAGGCAGGGGAATGAAGTATTGATACTACTTTTAAATCTTCCTGTGTGTTTACCCACAGTCCAGTTTAATATAGAAAGCTGGTATTTTAAGCTTCTTTTCTTTTTATCCTGTATTTTAACTAAAAAGGCCTCTCAAGAACTCTGCTAACTAGAACTAGTGACTTGTACTGGACTTGTGTTTAGTCACAGAATGTTATTACATGCAGAGCTGCTGCCCTCAAATACCAACTTCACATAATTCTTGGTTAAGCAAACCTGCATCTCCTGCACAAGCCACCTCCAACACTTGCCAATCAGTGACATCAACTCTAACAGCAAGAAAAGGGGTGATGTTGACCTTTCATGACAGATACATTTGCATTTTTTGCTCAGGGCTTACAATTTTTTTTTTTAAAGCAAAATGACATCAGCATGTTCAGCAGATTAAGTGCTGTAAGAACTCAAGGATGAAAACAATAGTAAGAGTCACCAAAAGAATCCAGCAAAAAACCTTTGATTTTACAATCATGTCAATGATGAAAAAACACAAGTTAGAACTATATGCAAAACTTGTAGTCAAGCAAAATCTATCTGCAGATGAGCATCCACCTACAAAAAGCCTTGTCCTCAACACATCTTTAGGATACACACAAGTCTTTGCATTCTCTGCCTTCTGCCTGCAAGTGTAACCATTCCTGCTCAGCTCAAGAGCAGCAGCCCAGTGCTCTCACTGCTCAGCACAAACACACTTTGTTCAGAACCTCACCGTTCAAGGACTTTAGATCTAAGCTTTAAGAATAGCTCGATCCCTAACAGAATTAAAGGTCTTCCCTTGTAACTGTTAAGTGTTACCAGAGGGGGTTTAATTTATAAAAAGTTGGTGAACATCAATGCTGACAGAATAATTATGCTGTTTATTAACGGGAAGAGGCAAAAGCAACCCCCAAATCACACCATTCTCAGACATCAAAAGCAGCAGTCTAACAGGCACCAGTACAGAAACTCAAAAGCTGAAGCCTACTTTTTACTGCATGTGTAAGTTTGCAAGAAGCACTGAGTAGCTCAGTATTCAGGATACATCCCAACTATTTCTGACTCATCATCCAGACTTCAAATTGCACCCAGCTCTGGACTATGCATTTGGCTTAAGAAGTTTCAAAAATATCACTTGAAGTTCAAAGAGAATTTAATTTTAAATAAAAAGTACCTATTTGTAGTTAATATATGTTACACTATACAATTGTTATAGGTCATAATTAGATAAGCCAATTATGATTAATAAGCATAAAAAAAAATTATTATACAAAAAATTAACAATTTGAAACCGTGACCGAGAATACGATCGCGGCAGCCACAACCACAGGGAAACGGACAGAGCTGACCCGGGAACAGCTCTGGGTGGACGAAAGGATCACGCTGACTAGCAAATGAACCAACTTGCCACACATCGGGTCTGGATGGCACAGTTTTTATACTGTTTTTCTAGCCCAAGGTGATGTTCTGGTCGTTCCCATTCAAAAGTTCACATATTCATGAGTTCCATAGTCCCAGTACAGGTGTGGACAAAGCAAAGTTTTGGAGTAATCTGAGTCCAATTCTTTGCTGGGATGGTTTCTCGGAAGGTTGCTTTTGAATGCATGTATTTCCAGTAAATCCGTTTCCAGATTTACATTCTTGATGAAACTGGCAGATGTATATCAGGTGTCTGTGAGCTGAGATATCGCTGAGGAGACTCTCCTGGAGATGGCCCATCTCTGCATAAGCCATCTTTTCGTGTGGAAATGTGGTGAGATAAGTGTCTACATTCCAGGAGGAGGGTTCCTCCTCTTGCTACCTCAATTGAAGTTTTTATTTTTAGCAGTTTATGACACACACATATAAATACAGTTCGGAATTAAAGAACAATATTTATAAATGCATGAATTATTGTTATACATCTATCACACAATGATTGGGAAATTAAACTACAGTTCTCTGTAAAACTATTTTCAATTTGTTTCCTATTCCTAACCAGGGACTACTGACTGTGATTAACTTAAGTCTTTGGATACTAAGGTTTACTACCATGCAGGTATAAGCACCTTGCAGAACACAGCATTAATACTCCCCACCAAAACAATCTACTCTCTGGGTGAGAGCTGTTTTCACAAGTTTTTGAATTACCTGATGGGGGATGGCATGGGGGGAAGAAGTTCACCTTTGCTTTCTGTGAAATGGCCAATATCAAGTACGTATTTCAAAACAAGTATTTGCCCTCATATATTTATATTATGTGCATACTACAATAAAATACTCATAATAATTGGCTTTTCACCTAAGCCACATCTCAACCTGGATCTTCTTCAGCATTGATCTCCAGTTAAGTTTAGCCTTAAGTTTCCTTTGCTTTTAAACACAGAAGCTATTTTAAGAACTTGATGCTTTGTAACATTTAACATGTCTTTCAGCTCCACTTGATTAACAGCATAATGAGCATATTGTAAACTTTGAAAGCATCAAATGCCATTTGGTAGTCCAGCAGAGAACAGAAGACTGGAAAAGGCTGCATTCACACAACTGATGAGCCTGGGGACTACAGGGACTTAATTTCTGTTAGAAGTGTTGCAGAAATTACTTTGCACAGCTGTGGTCACAGGCTCCACCTCTCACTAGCTGCAGAAGTTGGGGTGATCCCTTAACTTACATTAAAATATATGCTGTTAAAAGATCCAAATTTATGGAAGTCTGAATTCTTTATAGAAATTCATGCTCTATATTGTATAATCAAGAAACAAAAGACGTTTTTAATTCTGATAAAGGTAAGGGCACCAACTGCTCTGGTTATAGAGGAAAGGCCTCAGGTTCCCACTTACAGTTCCCAGTGCTTAATTATCTTTCTCTGCTTGCAGGGATGCTGTAGCCAGTGCCACTGCTGTAACTGGCTGTGCAATGCCATGGAGCTGCATCTTGGCCAATNACTATGGGGTGTGGTACTCCCACTGAATCCTTAAAGCTTCTGCCGATTGTTTAATTGCCTTGGAGGTAAAGTGTGTCCTCTGATCTGAATCTATGCTTTTCATGAGCTCATACCGGTGTATAGGCTC
>WEZZ01018151.1:0-35513 GCA_013400585.1 Chloropsis cyanopogon
AGGCCAGCAGCAGAGCATGTGGACTCCGGCCGCGCCGGCGCAGCCCGCGGGCTGGCCCGCCGCCGTCTCCCAGCAGGCCAGCGCAGAACAGAAGGCCAACGTCACCATGGAGGCAGAGAGATGAGGCCGCGGCGGAGAGCGGACGCGGCGGGGACCCCTGCCTATAAATATATATATATTTTTTCTCCCCCCCTCCCCAAAGAGGAGAGGAACTCCGCTGCCAGGGCGTCTGGCGGCCGCCGAGACACATGAGCAAATAGCTGCCTTGCATGGGTTTGGTTTGAAGTAGTTTTTACTTGTTCTCGAGCTGAATGGAGCTCCCCAGAGACAGCGGGAGGCTGCGTGGGACCGGTGCTGGCCTCTGCCTGGGACCCTGACGCTGCCAGACTCTTGGGGAGGGAGTGCCCCCTCCTCTCTTGGGACACCGGAGTTTGCATGCCAGTGACATTTACGGAGGGGGTCCCTTCCTCAGGGTCCCCTGGGCCACCCCACCAGGCAGAGGGGGTTGTGCCTGAGCGTTTCCCCCCATCCCTTGGCCCCATCAACTGGGTGGGGGGCAGACACCCCATGAGGCTTGTTTTTTGTAAGGGATGGAGAGAGCAAGGGCTGTTCCTGCACCACCACAGCCTCCACCCCACACACACTGTCCTCGCTGGTGAGCAGGGCTGGGGGACACCGGCCCCTCGCCCAGCCCCGGATGGGGAGCAGGGGGTGAGCACTGGTGGTCCGGCTGGGCCAGCACACCCTCCCCTCAACCTCCCAGGACGGGGTTTGCCCCAGGGCTGTTTTGCATGACACAGTGTAACCCTAGAGACTGGGATCGTTTTTAACCCCTCTGTTCTTTTCTCCCGGCGGCTGGAAGTCTCTCCGGATGCGCCGCAGCCGCTTGCAATACACGCTCTTCTGCTTTGAACCCCGTGTCTTTGCTTCGTTTGCAGCAGTGGCAGGACGCAGGCAAAGCTGCCCTGAGCCTGGAGTGTTTCAGGATCCCCTCTCCCAGTGGCTCAGTGCATCCCAGGAGGGCTGGCTGTATCTCCAGCTGCTCCAAACACCCCGTTCCAGCCATGCAGTGACTGCCAGCTGCTTTTGGCCAGATATGTCCAGGGCTCAGCCCCAGAAGCCCAGCTGTGCCACATCAGCTGTGGTGTGAGACCCCAGCAGGCAGGGCTGTGCTGAGTCCACAGGATCCCCTGTGACATCCAGAGGTCCTGGGTGTTTTGCTGTGCCTGGTTCCTATTCCCTCTTCCCCGGGTCCCTTGGAGGTTGCTGTCCTTGCCAGACCCTTTCCCAGCGTGGCTGTGCCCTTGCACTCCCCAGTCAATAATTAATTTCAGTCTCTTATTTGTGTTGCTAAAATAAACAATGTAGGAGGGATGGTTTCACCCGAGGTGCCTCTTGGACAGCCTGGGCAGGGCCTGGGAGCAGGAGCTGGAGCTGGGGCTGGCCCTTGTGAGCTTCCCTGCATGGAGTTGTGCTGGGGCTGCCACCCTCAGTCCTGCCCCACTGAGATGAAATGTGCCAAGCTGGTGGGCCCTGGAGTGAGCCAGGGCTGTGCACCTCTGTCTCACCTGTGGTGGGCACATCCAGGCCAGTGTGGAGTCTTGCTGGGATTGGGAAGGGTCTGTGAAGTGGGGGAGTGCAGCATGGAGCCACCCAGGGCACACAGGGAAGGGATTTGTCCCCAGCCTTGAAGAGAGACAAGTGCCTGAGAAACACAGCTGAAGCCACAGGGAGACCTGGGTGTTGAGGAGGGGAATGTGCTTGTGGCTGTCCCAGGGCCACCAGGAGCCACAGGATTGGAAAATCATGTGCCAGACCACAGACCTGGGCATCTGACTGGTCAGAGAGCCGATGGGGACATGGCACAGCCCAAAAGTGCCAGACTCTGGATGCCCCATGTGTCCCCAGGAGCTCAGGGACTGTGCAGGGGACACAGCAGAGGAGGGAGCATCTCTGGCCTGTGGTGTTACCCCACTGCAGTGAGAGGGTGCCGGGGCAGTGTGACCCCAGCTCCACCAGTCCCCCAAGGTGGCAGCACAGCCTTGGTGCACGTGCCCTTCCCCAGCCCCCATTTCACAGCCCCGTGGCCAGCCTGGAGCCCTGTGAGCCTGGCCCCAGCCCCCAGGAGCCTGGCTTTGTCACCTGCACCTGCAGTGCACAGGGACAAACAGCCTTGCGTGGGGCACGACACCCCCAGCAGCTCCCCGGGGAGCGCTCAGCAGCAGCACTGCCCACGTGGCAGGGCCCATGGCCCAGGGGACACTCAGGACAGGCACCTGCGTGAGTCCTGGGGGATGCAACACATCCCTGTGGTGCGCCAGGAGCAGAGCTGGGGGGATCTTCATTGCTGGAGGGGGAGAAGCAGAAACAGTACAGGGGGACAGCCATGCCCTGCTGACCCCTGCCCTGCCACCACCCCAGTGCCAGGGCTTGTTCACAGCACCCAAGCCCTGCTCCATCAGCACCTTGTTCATACCTGGGTGCTTCACCATCCCACCATCCCCTGACTCCCTCATCCTCTTCAGAGCCACCCATTGTTTGTCCCCAGCTCCACCAGCATGGCAAAACCTGAGAGATGCCCAATGTGTTCCGGTGAGTGGGACGTGGGGTTGCAGTCCCCAGGCCTTTGGGCAGCACCTCCTGAGACCACGGGCAGTTGGGCACCTGCAGCTGCTTTATCTCACCCAGCACCTTCTCCAGATGGGCATCCACATCCTCCAGGTCCCTGAGCTGGCTGAAAACAGGCACCAAAGCTTTGCTCTGGGCAGTGCAAGCTCCTGCAGGCCCCCAGCAAAGCAACATCCCAAACCTGGGTGGGCTTACAGTGGAGACCCCCTGGCACTGCTGCCAGGCCCTGGGCATGGCCAGCACTGGGGTGCCACAGAGGACAGTGACCACGTCCCCCCAGCCGTGTCAGTGCACGAGGCAGAGGACAAGGGGGCTGCAGTGGCCTGGGGGCTCAGATGGGCTGAGTGTGGCCCTGCCATTCACCTGGCAAAGGTCTGGTGGCACAACCTGGCACAGTGGCCTGACATGACAGAGATGTAAGTGCCCCTGGAGCTCTCATGTGGCTGACAGGTCCCTATGGCCTCGAGCTGTTCCAGCAGTTAGCCCAGCCTGTGTCAGGCATTGTGGGCCAGCACTGCAAGGCCTCAGGGCTGAGCTCCCAGCCAGAGCTTCTGGAACCAAACAACTCCAGTTTTTGGGGAGAGAGAAGAGCCCCAGCCATGCTGGTGCCAAGGGGCACTGGCAGCAAAGGAGCCTGGCACTTGGGAACCTGCAGCACCTCACCAGTGAGCACCTCACAGAGAGAGCTCGGGTACAGCTCCTGAGACACCTCCAGAGTGACCAGGAGAGAAATCAGCCCTTCCACCCTGCTCCAGCCTGGGCAGCCCCTGTGGCAGGAGACTCCAAACCTTGGCACCACCTCCAGTGCCATCCCATCCCCAGCCCTCTGGGTCTCCCAGGACATCAAATTCTAGAGGATAAAATCCTGCACTGCAGAAGGGACAAGAGCAGTGGAGGTGGCCAGGACACTGGGATGCCAGGGGTGGGTGGCTGCTCCAGGGCTGTGAGGGTGACATGGACCCAGGCAGGTCACTGCAGCCAGAGCAGTCTTTTAGGAGGCTTCAGTGCATTTTCCATAAGGATTTGTGAACGATTGTCATCCCAGTCACCCCACGCACCTGTGCCATCCATGCAGGTCTCTGGGGAGCCCAGCCCCTCTGCAAAGAGCTCTCAGTAACTGACCCAGCTCTGCTGCATGCACCTCCTGGAAATTTGCTGCAGCTGGGAGCCCTCAGCAGTGGTTTTCAGGGAGCAGGGGGTGGTGGCCATGTGCAGCATGTCTGTGACCTGAGGAACATGGGTTTGACTGCTGGTACCGGGTCCCCACGGTGGGGGGACATGAAAAGAAGGGAAGCTAGGAAGTGTGGAGAAGACCAGGGCTTGGGGATGTTTCTCTGGGACCCACAGCATCAGCTGCTGGCCAGCCCATAGTGGTGCCCATGGAGTTCCCACAATCTGAAGTGAAAAACGTCCAAAGCAGACAAATGTCCCAGCTTCAGCTTTGTCACGCTGGCAAAATGCTGTTGCCTTTGCTCTGTGGTTGTGCTCAAAGCCAAGGTCACAACATGTGAGGTGACCTTGGGCTGCCAGGTCTCACAAGGAGTGAAGTGCCAAAACTGCTGCGGGCCAGCCCTGTGCTGCCTCTGGAGAAATCAGGATGGCACAAGGCCACCACAACACAATCTTGTGCTGCAAGGTGTGAGCGAGGCAGATAGTTCTGGTATTTTGTACATTTCCCACTCAGAGTCTAAACTTCAACTTGGTGCTGTGGCAATGTCTCCCACTAGATTGTGCCTTGACCTGGGGACAGCCTGCCTGTCCTGCTGTCAGCTGCAGCTTGGCCACTCACTGTGACACAGGGAAGAGAGAAGAGGAGCCTGCCAGGCATCTGGCTGGGAAGTGGGAGCTGTG
The DNA here is from genome assembly GCA_013400585.1 of Chloropsis cyanopogon. Taxonomy (NCBI): domain Eukaryota; kingdom Metazoa; phylum Chordata; class Aves; order Passeriformes; family Irenidae; genus Chloropsis; species Chloropsis cyanopogon. Next base: position 4,480 of record WEZZ01018151.1, read on the forward strand.
TGCTCCAGCCCAGAGTGATTCCTGGCAGAGCTGGGATGGGACTCAGGGCAGGGCAGGATGGGACCCAGCACACCTAAATCTCAGAGCGAGTATCTCTGGAGCCCTAGAATATCTCTGGACAGGTGAGAACTGACTGAAACCACCTGTGGCTGTGTTAGAATACTGCTCTGTTAACCAGTCCCTGCAGTGCAGCTAAGACCACTGGAGCCAGAAAAGTGCCTTCGTGGTTCCACAGGCTCCCTGGTCCTGGGGCAGCCAGAATCCATGGCATGGGCATTGTCACTGTGTGGGGCAGGTCACTGGCCAGAGCAGGGCATCATGTGGGGCATGAGCTGGGACACCCGGTAGAGAAGGCACTATGTGCAGGACAGGGAAGAGACAGCTCCAGGGAGACCTCAGAGCCCCTTCCAGGACCTAAAGGAGCTCCAAAAGAGCTGGAGGGGGACTTCGTGCAAGGGCATGGAGTGACAGAACAAGGGGGAATGGCTTCGAATTGCAAGAGGGGAAATTAAGGTTAGATAAACGGAAGAAACGCTTCCCTGTGAGGGTGGGCAGGCCCTGGCACAGGGTGCCCAGAGCAGCTGTGGCTGCCCCTGGATCCCTGGCAGTGTCCAAGGCCAGGCTGGACAGGGCTCGGAGCAGCCCATGGCAGGGGATGATCTTTACGATCCCTTCCAGCCCAAACCGCGCTGTGCCTCCCTGACTCCGCGGCTCCCGGAGCTGCCCAGCGCAGCGGCAGCAGGCCNCCCTCAGCCCCGGGCAGGCCGCGGCGGCCTCTCGGCAGCGGAGCCGGCTGGACGTACCGGAGGGAGACAGCGAGCACCGGGGGGACAGCGAGCATGGGGGGGACACTGAGAACCGTAGGGGGGATACCGAGCACGGGAGGACACTCGGCACTGGGGGGACACTGAGCGCAGACGGGGACACAGGCAGGAGAGGAGCAGCACTACGCTCTTGGGGAGAAAAGGGATGGAAATCAAGCCCGGGTTAACTCTGTGAGGAGGAACCAGGCCGAGGGAAGGGCTCGGTGGCTGCAGCGTTCGCTGCGGAGCCGGGGAGGTACGGCTGGAGGGGGACACGGGCCGGGAGAGGAGCGGGAGGCAGCCCTGGCCTCGGCCGGGCCTTGAACGCGGGCAGAGTGTCGCAGGGTACTGCTGAAATCTTCCAGAGCTTCAGCTCTGTGCCCTCAGCAGTGCCGGGAAGGGCCCGGACGGCAGGGCTGGCATGAAATTTAATCGTGTGGAAAGCGAGGTCGTGTACTTGGGAAAAGACTTGCGGTGTAAGGCGAGCGCTGCTGCCCGGCCGAGGTCATGAGCTGGCGGGGAGGACAGCAGGGGCTGCGGGCAGGGCACAGCCGAGAGCAGCGAAGGTGATCCAGGCAGAGCCCGGGAGAGCAGGCACGCAGGCCTAGGAACGAAGGCGTGTGTTTCCAGTGAGCCCTGCTCGGGAGAGATTAGCTCGCCAGTGATAAGGGATGATGAGCCCATTTTAGAGGAGCCGAAAGAAGCTGAGATGTCTTGACAAGCAGGAAGAGAAATGATGATGGTGAGGATGATATTGGCACACTGGCAGTGTGAAATGAAGAGAGCTCCCTCAGTTAAGGCAAAGCGTGGCACAGCAACAAACATGAAGGAATAAACATTAGTGGGAAGTTGTGGGGGTTTTAACCATTAAAATGGTGAGATCTGGGTTCTCCCTCCCAAGGGGACTGGACAGGCAGAGGGTAGCAGCTGTAAGGCAGTGTTTGGTTGCTTTAGGAAAGCACAGGGGGTGGTGCTGGTTGCTGCTAAACAGAGGAATGAGGTTGGGATCCTGGGGAGAGCTCCAGGGCTGTGTAGAAGAGTGGGAACATGCAGGCTTGGATGGACACTGCCATGCCAGTGTCCTCTGGATCCTCCACATGAGCCATGCTCAAGGTTAAACTTCTCCAGGTCCCTGCAAGTGTAGGTTTGTGCCCCTTGGCCTGAGGAAAAGCTGCTCTGAGGTGGTCTCCTTGCACCAGTGAGAACTGGGGAGGGGACTGGCAGTTGTCACGTTCTAGGCTGAGCCTAAAATATCAGGTGGTAGAGATGAGGTCAGGCACAATGCTTTTAAGTGGAAATGTTTTAAATTATAATTCTAGCGGGTTGGGGCTGTAGGGCGAACAGTCTAAGAAATTCTGGGAATATACACAAGAGCCTCCTGTTTGTTCCCTTCATCCAAAGTACTTAAAGTGGGGCTCTAATTTCAGCAGGGCCCTGGTGATTTCAGAGTGTGACCAGAGTAGGCAGCAGGGAAAACTACAGTGAGTATTACACAGACATAGCATGGTATGCAACCACAGGATGTCANGGAAATGTTTTAAATTATAATTCTAGCGGGTTGGGGCTGTAGGGCGAACAGTCTAAGAAATTCTGGGAATATACACAAGAGCCTCCTGTTTGTTCCCTTCATCCAAAGTACTTAAAGTGGGGCTCTAATTTCAGCAGGGGCCCTGCTGATTTCAGAGTGTGACCAGAGTAGGCAGCAGGGAAAACTACAGTGAGTATTACACAGACAAAGCATGGTATGCAACCACAGGATGTCATTCATTCATGTTCAGGAGCTAAACAAACTCGTGTGGAAAGCATAAGCTGGACACTTCCCTCTCCCAAAGGCTTCTCTGTCTCAGTGCTGTGGTGACATCCCTGTGCCCCAGGAAATCCCCAGAAGTGTTCAGCCACGTACCTGCTCTGTTCTCCTTGGCTGTTAGGTGAGGAGCTAACTGGAGGGAGGCAGGCGGTGCCTTCGCGGCTGTAGCCAGGGCAGGGGGTGGGGCAGTGTCCCCAGATGTCCCTGAGCAATTCCCAGTGGAGCAAACGTGGTCAGTGCTGCCCAGCTGCTCCTGCAGGGCTGTGGGGCTGCGGTGGCCCTGTGTGCTCAGGGCTGGCGCAGGGAGTGGGGTGTGTGTGTTCCATCCTGCACAGGTGTGGCAGGGACAGCTCACACTGAGGGAGCGTCTCTGATTTCAGAGCTGTTATCATTGTTGCCACTTGGAATAAAGGGATGGGACTGTTGTGAGCTAAGAACGATTTATGGCTCAGATAAACATCAGTCTCAGAGGCCCTGAGATGTTAGAGGAGCAGGCAGTTTGTCACAGCACATAGTCACAAGTTCTTTGTTACAAGGCAATACAGAACTTTCTAAACCAATGGACAGTTGTCACAGGGTTTATTTTGCTTTTCTNGTGGGGCTCTAATTTCAGCAGGGCCCTGGTGATTTCAGAGTGTGACCAGAGTAGGCAGCAGGGAAAACTACAGTGAGTATTACACAGACATAGCATGGTATGCAACCACAGGATGTCATTCATTCATGTTCAGGAGCTAAACAAACTCGTGTGGAAAGCATAAGCTGGACACTTCCCTCTCCCAAAGGCTTCTCTGTCTCAGTGCTGTGGTGACATCCCTGTGCCCCAGGAAATCCCCAGAAGTGTTCAGCCACGTACCTGCTCTGTTCTCCTTGGCTGTTAGGTGAGGAGCTAACTGGAGGGAGGCAGGCGGTGCCTTCGCGGCTGTAGCCAGGGCAGGGGGTGGGGCAGTGTCCCCAGATGTCCCTGAGCAATTCCCAGTGGAGCAAACGTGGTCAGTGCTGCCCAGCTGCTCCTGCAGGGCTGTGGAGCTGGGGTGGCCCTGTGTGCTCAGGGCTGGCGCAGGGAGTGGGGTGTGTGTGTTCCATCCTGCACAGGTGTGACAGGGACAGCTCACACTGAGGGAGCTTCTCTGATTTCAGAGCTGTTATCATTGTTGCCACTTGGAATAAAGGGATGGGACTGTTGTGAGCTAAGAACGATTTATGGCTCAGATAAACATCAGTCTCAGAGGCTGTGAGATTTTAGAGGAGCAGGCAGTTTGCCATAGCACATAGTCACAAGTTCTTTGTTACAAGGCAATACAGAACTTTCTAAACCAATGGACAGTTGTCACAGGGTTTATTTTGCTTTTCTGACCTATCACCTTTGCTTGCTTCTACTGCACTGCCGATACTTTAGTCCAAAAGGCTTCTGTCTCACATGCACACAGATGCTCCTATTGTAACTTCTAAACTCCCAACCTACTCCATGAACCCTTCACCATCTTACCCAATAGTTTCTTACTTACTCAAGGCATATTCTTACTAACAACTGTAGAAACATAAGTTTACGATTTTTCTACTTGATGTCTGTGTATTTTTTCATCAATCCAAGCTTCTCTCAAGGCTGCAGATCAAGCTCTTCAGTGTCTGTGGAAGTTTCTGGTTTTCTGATTCCCACACAGAACCTGTCCTAATAAGATGGAAGACCATGCTGAGCTTCTTGTGTTCCCTCATCAGGTCTTGCACCTCAAATTCAGTTCTGAAACTCACTTCCTTGTGTTCCTGTTCTGCTCTGTCTCAGCTGCAGTTATGAAGGGAGGGAGAACGTCTCCCTCAGCACCTGGTGTTGCTTTCTGAGCACATTTGTGAAGGTTGCTTCCAAATCAGCTCTTTCTGTGCCTGGGAAGCCACAATGGGCACTGCTCCCCTTCTGGATGGTGGCAAACACGTCCTGGGAGCACAGCTAAGGTGCTCCTGGAGCTGAGGGATGTGCAGGCAGGGCCCAGACTAAAGCCTGCCCACAACACCTGTATGTTTTGGGGGGAGTTTGGGTCCTTGTCACGGTGTTGGACCTGCAGAAGTGTTGCCATTCCCAGTCTTATTAACACAGCCAAAGAAGGGATGGAAGTAATTTTATTGTGTGAAATAATATATTTTTTCCCTTTCAGATGTGAATTTAGCAGATAAATGCATGTGTTTAAAGGATGGTGTTGATGTTCCAGTATGAGGATGAGTGGTTTTGGAAGGAAATACACAAACTTGTTAGTACCTGCTCTGATCCAAGACTTGTTTTCTGCTTGTGGGTAAAGAGAAGCATGAAATTCAGTGTTCTGTCTGTTTGTGGTAAAGCCCTACTTTTGATTTCTTATGATTGCTTTAATCAGGAGAGACTATCCTGTATTGAAAGAAACAAAATTTTTTTTTAATAGTGGGTTTTGTGGGGTCTGCAGTGGGGCTGGTGCTTCCCTCCTGCCACTATTAGCAGGGCTCTGCACCATGTGACAATTTTCCTGTACCTTTCCAGGAAAGGCTGCTGGCTGCCAGGTGAGCCAGAGAGGCAATAAACAGCATTTGCATAATATGGAGATTAAAGCAATGCCAAAGGCAGCAGGACTGAACGTATCTGAGCTTGTAGACAGGTGTGCCAGCTTCTCAGGAGGTGTTCTCCCAGAGTGGCCATGCAAAGCTGAACACAGGGTGGGCAGGGGAGCCAGGAAACAGCAAATAGATGCTGATGTGCCTGGTGGCTCCTAGCTGCAGTCAGTGATGTCTCAAAAGGACCTGAATTGTGCACTACTCTCCCTTTTCCCTGATACAAAACAGTAATGGTTTGTAGTGGGAACTTCAGTAGTTCTGCAAGACGCTGGAGGTTTTTGGTTGGTTTTGCTTCCTGATTTTGCAGCTCTCATGCAGGCAAAGGAGTCCAGCCTGGAGCCAATCAACTCTCCTGAAGGTTTCAGAGCAAGGCACCTGAGCACACAAGTGTGCAAACACAGAGGTCTGTGTACACTTTTCCTTCAAAAAACACGCATTGAGCAACTTCTGCCTTGGGATGTGATGTTCCCTTGCTCTTTTCCTGCTGTTCCCCAACAGCACTGGGTATCCATCCCACAGCTGGAGAGAAGCAGTGCCACTTCCATGAGCAGTGTCAGATCTTTACATGCTCTGCATAGGACCTGTCTCCTCCTCTGATCAAAGGGAATGCAATTGGAGCGGCTGCCACAGGAAACCGCAATCAATTTTCTCACCAGAATAAAGTCTCTGAGGCAAAGGGAGCTCAGATTTTATTTCTGGCTTGAAACCCTTGGGGAGACTCTTGGCTTCAGTTACAGTTTTGCTTTGAGCCCATTCGTTCTGAGCTGCCTTGTGGCTTCAGTCTTAAATTCGTGTATTTGTGGTGGTGAGAAACAGCTGTTTGAGAGCAGCCCTGTTCTGGGTGGAGGATGAAGGCAGGAGCAAAGTGCTTCATGCTGCACATCCCCACGTGAGGCACTTCAGTGCAGCTGTCTTCAATCTGGGCTCTCTTAGCAGGCCTGCATTTAGGGTAAGAAAATAAAATAAATAGCCCCAAAAGGTGGCAATGTAGGGAACATCTTAGGAACTGTGCAGAGCAGCTGCTGGCAGTGCATGTTTGACTTGGTACCACTTGGCATGATGGAACCTGAGATCATCAGAGAATGAAGAGCTGAGCTGGGGCTTTCTGTGCAAATTAAGTGATATATTTCATTTTTACTGTGATTAGTAAGGTTACTGTGCATTAGTAATAGTTCTATCCTTTGCCTCCTTTATGCATAAGAAGATGGAATATTACCCAGCTCTCCTATGGATTTTAGGATAAAGCATTTGTGCTGAGATGGGGGTCCCAGTGCCCCGAGCTGTCTCTCCTGTGTGTGTTCCTGAACCTTCTTTGATACCCAGTCTCTGAATTTAGAAGGAAGATATTCCCTGCCTTGCACTAACAGTCTGGCTCCCTATGAACAGTTTTGGAAGATGTTTTTGGAAGAAGTATTCTGCTTTAAGCTTACACATTTGCTGTTCCATCTTGTATTCTGTCTTGCAATCCTAAATCCCATCCACCACACCTTACTGTGATGCATGCACATCAGCCCATGCTGTAGCTGTGTTTCCTCTTTCTTTGCTCCTTGCATTTTGCAGAGAAATGAATTTCACTCACAATTTGAACCGTGAGAGCCTGTTTGCCCTGGGGCAGTTTCCTTGAGCTGTCATTCTGGAGTTCCTGTCAAGGTTGGGCCTACATGTGAAGGGTTTGTGGTTTTCCCAGCCATTCCCAGAGCTGGGAAGAGGTGAGCAGTTACACCTGGGCACAGGTGATGTGCCACAGTCTGGGGACACCAGGCTTTGTCCTGACCCACTCCCCACAGGCAGCAGCTCTGAGGGGCTTCTCACTTCCTACCTTTGCAACTTCAATCTGACAGTGCCTCACAGGGCAAGATAAAATGAGTTAAAAGGTGTTTTCCAGATATGTTTCCAAGCACAGTTGTTTGATTGAAAAGATAGACACCCCCCTTGCCTGATTTGTGAGGGATCATCAAGGAATTGCATGAAAAATAAGCCCCTCATTGCTCAGAAATCTCTTCCTCCCAAAGCCCCACAGCTGGAGAGCAGGTGTAATCTCTCAGATGATGGCTGAGTGAACAAGATTACTGTCCTGGGGAGAATTATTGTACAATTGATTTGATTTAGGTCACAGAACAAAGACTGTGGTGTGGGAGACTTCTGCTGGGGGCCAGACAGGCTGTGCTGAGGCTGGGTGTGAGATGGGAGCACTTGGCTTTGGCTCATCTGCTCCCTTTTCTGTGGGAAGCCCTTCCAAGACATTTTACCTCGTGCCCTTCCACTGTGGGGAGGGGAGGTGGCTCCTCACCCTCAGCTGATAGCATCCCTCAGATGGATGTGAGAGCACTTCCCAGCCTGTAAATCTTTGGGATATTTGGATGCTAATGCTGCAGAGGAACAAACATCAGGGCACAAACTGGGAGCAGTTTGTGTCCTGGCAGCCAGGGGCTGGTGCTGGGAAGCACCAGCAACTTTTCCTGGTACAGCAATTTGCTTCCCACGAGCAGAGGGAGGGTCAGCTGCATTTTATGGCCTTTCATTTGTTTGCAGAGCTTTTGGAAACAAAGATTGACTAATATGTTCTGGGTTGACTTGTTCATATCTCCAAGACCCAGAACAAGCGCTGTCCCATGTTTTTTCTCCTTCCCTTTTGGGTTGGTTTGTTGTGGGTTGTTTCTTTTTTTTTCCAAATGGCCATGACTCAGCCCTTCCCTGCTGCTCTCTGAGTTTCCTGGTTTCTGAATAGGCTATTCTTGGGATAGCAATTCCTGACAGCTAGGAACAAGGGGAGTGTTGTGTTGTTTTCTTCTCTATTTCTTCTGTGGCCTGCATAAATGCTTTGCTTCCCTCTGATTTTTGCCTTTTTCCCACATTACTGAATCGTCCTAAATTGCTGGATGTCATCTGGGGCACGTTTTTGCCCTTGTAGCAAAGGAGCCCTCTCAGACATGCTCCAGGCTTGCACAGCAGCAGCTTTTCTTTCCCAGCAGGATGGTGGTGACAATCCTGAGCATGGAGGGTTGGGCTGCTGCATCTCTGTCTGTTGGAAAGCTTTAATCTGCCTTGGTGTGGCCCCTGTGGCTCCAGGGACTGTGCTTGGCTCTCCAGCGAGCTCCTGGGAAGGGGTGGATCCAGGTGGGGACCATGGAGGATCAGGTGGCTCTGCCTGGCTGTGGGCACACGCTGCCTTTGTGTGCACTTCCACAAGTAAAGGGAAAATACCAGCTAGAATTTAAAAACAATGAAAAACCCTTTCTGATGGCGTATTTATTGCCCCCCTGCAGATGGCAGAGGCCAGGGAGCTGAAGGATGCTCTCATGTTGCAGTTACCCAGCCTTTTCAAACAAAAAGCTTTTGGATTAGTTCTGAAGTTTATTCCTCTGTAGTGTGGGCTGGGGAAAGTCACCTGCTGTGGCAGGGAGCTCCCCCAGGCCAGGTGTGCTGGCTGCTGCTCTTGATGTGCAGTTGGGAGTGAATGAGTTGTCCAGTACTGAGCAACCTTTGCTGGGTTTTACTTTTACTAAGAGCCCAGCTCTTTCTGTCAAGACACAGTTGTATTTGAGGGGGAAATAGCCTAAGCTGTTGTATATTTGCCTTGAAAATACAGTTGGCTTTCTGAAAAACTAGAGGGACTCTATGTTTTCTCAAAGCCTGTAGTTACCAAGAGAGATTTCTCAGACTAGAGGGCTCAAAACACAGGGGCAGTGTTCTTCCTTAGCATCCCTCCACGTTTTTGGATATGCTGTATTGTTGTTAAGCCAACCAAGAGAAAAGCTGCTCTGTGTGAGGAGGCTTTGAGAACATTCACTGCCAGATTAAATTAGCCTTTCTGAGAATAAATTAGTGCTTGTGATGCAGGCAGCCCCGCTCTCCACAGCTGTAAAATCTGTGCGTGCTGGTACCCGCAGCAGATAAATGATGTGTTCAGGGCTGGGCTGTTAACAGGAGATTACATTTCTGGCTGGGGATGAATGAAAAGCAGACTGTTTGATTTTATTGATTATTTCTCCAAATGAGAAGCAGGGCACCCTCTTAAAGGAGGGAAAGGAGCCCATGGGATTCAATGCAGCTCTGTTTTGGGAGGAAATCATGGGCTGGAGCCAAAGCTGTGTCCCTGCTGCAGTGACTCCAGCCTGGGATGCCCCTGAGGTGCTCAGGGGTCCTGGTCACCCAGCTCATGGCAGAAGGGGAGCTGGATCCGTGTGGCAGAGGGCAGGATAAAGCCTGGAATATGGAGTAGAGGAGTGCAGCGGGGATGGGGTTTTGGCTGCTGCCCACTCTTCTGGGCTTGTGTTTTCAGCTGAGCTCTGGATAAAAGCTGCTGCTGCTGCTGTGTGCATGCTGCCCTTTTCTTAGAGGCATCTTTGGTTTGTCTCCTAATTAAATAAATGCCTTCATTCTGCTTTGTGCTGTATCAGGAGGAGGAGGAGGAGGCAGGGGGCTGGGCCTGTGCTGAAGTCTCAGCTTGTCCTTCCCACCTGCACTGCTGGGACCACTCAGCTCCTCCAAAATCTTCACGTAGTCTTTGAGCAAGTGGGGGCTAGAGACCCTTTCCTGGTGTTAAATATCAGCTCTTCCCCTGGCCTTGTTGCAGGTGTTCACAGAGATGTCATCTGGAGCATATTTGTGTTTTGGGAACAGAGGTTTTCCCAGAGTTCGTGGCGGCCACAGGGGGTGTTAATTTAGCCTTTCAGGCTCTCCTTGCCATGATTCAGGATGGTTTAGCATGGTGGGAGCTCAGTGTGGAGCTGCCTGCTGGGCTGTTCTGATGTGAGAGAAAACAGTTCCCAGCCGGTTTAGTGTCCTAACTGTGGCAGCTGCTGTGTCTCCCTCAGGCTCAGGAGAGGATTTGAGCAGCTGAGCTGTTTACCTGCCCTGAGGGCATCCTGCTATTATGGGCTTGGATCTTCCCTGTCCCATCCTCTGCTGCGGGAGCAGTGACCCTGCCTCAGGACTGTTCCAGACCCTCTGGCCAGCCATGCTTTTCGTGGAGCAGCAATGCAGTGAGGTGTTGCTGTGACAGAAGGGGTTTGGAAGAGCCCAGAGCAGGGACCTGGGCAGGGGTGTTCTGTGTGTTGGGGCTCCTTGGAGTCCAGCTCTGTCCTAGATTTTCAGTAGGTGCTTGGGGAAGGGGTTATAAAGGAGTTGGCAGGAACTGGTGCTGCAAATTGAAACCACGGTCATGCCTGGAGTGAAAATTACTGGACCTGGAAGTCAGTGTGGACCAGCCAAGTCTGGTGGGAACTGGAGGAAGAATTGGGGATGGCAGGAGCTCTGTGTAACTCAGGGGTGCCCAGCACTGGGCAGACTCAGTGGCTGTTGATTAATCCAAGGGTTTTCCCCTCTGGGACATTGTCATCCGTCTTGGAGCAGCCCAAATGAGTTGGGCCTGGGAGCAGGGCAGTGCCAGGTACCTTGCTGCTGTCCAGGTGCCATGGGACAATCCAGCCCGTGCTGGTGGGCCTGGAGAGGTGCCAGTCTGGAACTGGGAAGCTCTGTGTGAGCAAGAAGTGAGTGTAGTAACACCAATGGACTCAGCATGGAAAAGTTCCTGCAGTGCACATCTTGGGATATGTGTGGATCCTCCCTGCTGGCAGTGGGACTGGGGAGAGATCTCAGACCTTACACACACAATCCTGCTGAACCCCAAACCACACTCCTCTGCAAAGAGTGAGCCTTGGCCTTACATAAAACTGGGTGACACTGAGCACTTCCCACTAGTCCTCAAAAACAGTGCAAGGTGACATTGTACCAGTTAAATGTGGATGTCAGCAGCTTCTGTGGCGCCGAGGCAGGGGGATCTGTGAGCATGGCAAGTGCTGGAGAGTGGAGCCAGTGCTGCAGCGAGCTGGTGCTCTCCCTGGCTAAGGAAACATCAGTGCTGTGGGTATGTTCTGTACAGCACTTGGAAATGGATCTGGAATCACCACCAGTGGATTCAAAATTATTTCATTGTGCTGCAAAATCTGCAAGGGAATTCTGAATACGCTCTTGGGCTCTGATTAATTCTGAAACTGACTGCTGGTCATCTCTGATCCTAGTTTCCTCCTCCCTTGGAGCTCACTGTGTCATTTAATGGACGTCACACATGTACTCAGTCTGATTCAGCAATGATGTAGCTGTGTTATTTGACTTTCTCTCAAAAAATTCTGTAGAAGGAGGGAGAAATGAAAGAGTGAGTGTTTAAAGAAATAAAATACTTTTAATTTGTTGTTGGAAAGGGAATCTATAAAACCCTGGGTTTTGCTGTGAGGCATAGTGGGTACTCATGTTATATTCACCTTCTGTGTGCTGCTGTCCCCCAAATGGGAGGCAGCAGATCTGACAGCAGGAGATGCTTTTTTTGGGTGGGTAACTGAGAGCAGTACTTGGTGACTGCGAATGACCTGGGGTGCTCCATGGAGAACCTCCAGGCTGCCCAGTCTCCAAACCCATGAGTGCTGGGAATGGGAGGGGCTGACAATTCTGCCTTTGATCCCTTCCTAACTTATCCTTAAGCCTCTGTTCTGGACTGCTGTCAGAGGTGAGCTCAGATCTGTGACTCTGCTTAAGAGCTGTGGATCTTCTCCCGACCTCCTGAGGCTTCTGCTTGCTGTTAAGCTTCTTGAGCTGGGATATTTTTGTTTGCTTGTTTAAATGAACAGCTATTCTTGTAGCACAGTTGAGTTTCATGCTCCATTAAAACACACTGTTGGCGTAGATGTTGGGTTTAGTTGCTTGAGATTCTGGCAGGTTGTGTTATCACCATTATTAACAGATATCAAAGGGATGATGTAATGCAGGATGTATCCTCTCAGGGGGGAAATTAAGTAGATATAGAGGACTGGAGGCAACAGCTGCTGTTATCACTGGATGCTTTCCCATGGATGTTACCAAGTGTTAGCTTGGGTTCTTTGTGAACTGCAGTGAAAGTCTCACGGAGAAGCTCTCTGCTTCCCCAGGGTTTGGCTTGCAGCACCCTCCTTTTCTCATCTCTCTGGAGCACACTGGTAGGATGCAGAGGAGCTCAGCTTTATCTTTAGTGTTACTTTAATCACATCCATGAGCACACCTGGTGTTTTGCAGCCTGTCTTCTCCCACGCAGCCAGGACACCTGCTGGAAGGTGAGCAGTGAGCACCTCCTGAGTGGGACAGTGGTTTCCCAGGGCCAGTGGCAGCCTCTGGGGCAGCCTGGCTGCAGTGTGCTCCCTGCTTGCTCCAGGTTCACAAAACTGGCTTTTGGGGGCCAAATTCAGCTGCCCTGGTAGTGCAGAGTGCTCTGTCTACACCTCAACTTTCCCCAGTGTCCTGACCCATGGAAGGGCTGGGGTGCAGTTTTGAAGGGTGGGGTTGTGACCCCTCCTCCCTTGCAGCCCCTCCTGGATGTCACCTGAGCTCTCACCAGCACGTGGTGCTTCCCACAGCTGTGTGCCACGTCTTGGGAGCCAACAGCAGGGAGAACGAGCTACCCCAGTTTGTTCTTTTCATTTTGGCTGGTTTTTCTTTAAATATTCAGGTTAAGCAGGTCCTGGCAAGGCTGTTTCTGCAGCCCCAGTGCGAAGAGCCAAGAGCGCTTGGTCAGCCCATCCGGAGCACTGGAGAGAATCCCAGAGGCGGCAGCAGGTCCTGCAGGCACTCCTCCTGCACGTAACCCTTTGTGGGTGCTGCAGATAAAGCCTCCTTGTCTGAAGCAGGGAGGATTTTGTGTCTGCTTTTCCTGATATCCATGTGGAGGAGCTGCTGGAAGTGGTAACTGGAGCCTCTGGCCGAGGACAGCTGAGCTGGGGCTGCGCTGTGGGGATTATCTGATTGTGCTTTGGATTTAATGCCCTGAGCAATCTTGCCTTGGATACAGCACCTGGCTGCCAGCGAGGACCCTGCTCTGAGGTGATTTGTCTGCTGGGTGATGGTGGCACACAGAAGGTCAAACGATATGTGCAAGGTCCCCAGGTAAACGGCTGCAATGGGGAAGCTCCTCTGGAGATTCACGTACTGGAGAGCAGAGCAGGAGCTTTGGCTGTCTGACATACCTGCTTCAAATGATGAAAAACCTTCTTCTCTAGCATTCCTTTGTTTTAAAGGAGAGCTGCTGGCCTGCCTTGCCAGCTGAGCTTTCTGTGCCTGTGCTGAAGGAACAGCCTGACCCTCCTGCAAGAAGCCGTTTTCTGCAGCTAAAATCTTAATGCAGAAGTGTGGAAGAAATCTGCTGTTCTGGGAGCAGCCTGGCTGTTCCTGAACAGTGGGTTTGTGCTCCCTGGCAGTGATTTGAACTTGGGAAAACGCAGCTGAGTTGCTCAGAAAAGGAACAGACCTTTCCTTCAGTGCTTCACTTGGGTTTCCGTTTCCAGTGGCGCCTTGCAGAGCGTGCGCCCTCTTGCTGCCTTGTCTGAGACCAGGATGAGGAGCTGAGGAGGTGCTGCCAAGGTTAGCAGCGGGTACATGGTCAAGGATTGCCAGGACATCCTTCTCCCTGAAGGAGGCTGAAACACTCTGTGCTGTTTATTCCTCCCCTCCTGGTTCCAGGGAGGTGGTGTGCAGGCTGGGGGCAGCAAATGTGCATGGCAAGAGGCAAAGCTGAGGGGGAGCTTCAGCTCGTTTGCATGGAAAACATCTTTTTGTTGTTCTGCATAAAAACCAGGCAGAAATAACCACTGATACTGCTCGTTCAGCAGAGATTTATGCTGTCTCTCCTTTGGAGGTAAGAGCTGCCCGGTGGGATTGTGTGTGGTGGGAGCTGAGCCACATCCCTGCACACTGTGTGCCAGCAGGCATGTGCACCAAGAGGGCAAAGCCCTGTGAGCTCCAGGCACAGCACGGGCAGAGGGCAGAGCCCTGTGAGCTCCAGGCACAGCACGGGCAGAGGGAAACATCCCTGTGAGCTCCAGGCACAGCACGGGCAGAGGGAAACATCCCTGTGAGCCCTGTGTAACACAGGGAACATGCAGCTCCAGGCTGGGATTGGAGGGCAGTTGGGATTGGGATTGCCACAGTCAGTGTGGCTCTGTCCCCCTCAGTACACCCAGCTCGGTTCTCCCTCCTTGCTGCCCCTAAAGCTCCTTTTGATGAGTAACTTAGGCTCAAATGACATTTTGCCAGTATCTGATTGGCCTCTTTGCCCATACCCTTCCTGGTGTCAGTGTTTCCGTTTCTGGAGCACGTAACCTGTGGCACACAGGTATCTTTGCTGGGGCCAGAAAACTGGGATGGTGTTGGCCACAATGCTGTTCCTGTTTCTAAAGGAAGGATGCTGGGATCAGTGAGGGCCCAGCATCTTCAGCACTCTTGGCTTTTAAAGCTGTATTTCCAAAAGCCTGGAAGCTGGAATCTGCATCTCTTTGATGTGCAGTGAAGCTGAAAGTGCTAGTTTATTTTCTCTTATTTATTCCTTGAATTTTAGTGTGGGTTTTTCTTTTTTCAAATATTGGAAGTTTTTTTATATGGAGGAAGAGCTCCAAAAATGTGCAGCAGCAGCTTTTGAAGTGTCAGCGACACTGAACATGGTTGAGTATGAACAAATGCTGCTTTCTGTCTCAGTGGCTGGGGCCACTGCTCCCATGGAGGAAACAAAGCTGGATTGCTGTGCATCTCAGTTCCAAGTGCAGCAGGAGCAAGGACAGCACAGGCTGTCTCAGCCTGTGGGATGGATCTCAGTGCTGCTGGGAGGCTGACTCAGAGCTGCTGGGGCCAGCGCTGCACCATCAGGGCTCACTCGTGAGTTGGACCTGCCAGCATCTCCTCTGCCCTTGCCAGCTTTGTCTCACCCGTGGAGATTTCATCTGTGAGGAGGCAGCTCGAAGCACAAACGGCTGCTGCTGGGGAAGAATGGCTTGAGCAGACCAAATCTGAATTATCCGTGTCCATCCTCTTAGTGGCATTATCTATTTTGTGGTGTTAGGACCTGCTCTGGTGGCACGATAGTCCCTGGTGCCACTGCACACCAGTTGGTTTTGATGAGTGGTGCCCACCTTATCTGCTTGGAAAGCAGGTGGGATGTGCAGACCTCTTCTCTTGCCATGTTTGATTCCCAAACTGTTTCTGCAGGGATCTAACAAGGGAAATACAGCCAGCATGGGACACTGGACCCTGACACATCAGCTCCTCTCATCACTGCTGAAGTTGCTTTGTGTCACTTTTGAACGTGTCAGTAATGGGAACCAGGGGCTTTGGGGTATCCATTGATGCCCTCTGGACAAGGGCCTGGAATGACAGGACAAGGGGAAATGGCTTCACCCTGACAGAGGGCAGGGTTAGATTGGAAATTGGGAAGAAATTCTTCCCTGTGAGGGTGGGGAGGCCCTGGCACAGGGTGCCCAGAGCAGCTGTGGCTGCCCCTGGATCCCTGGCAGTGCCCAAGGCCAGGCTGGATGGGTCTTGGAGCAGCCTGGGACAGTGGAAGGTGTCCCTGCCACGGCAGGATGTTGTAATGAGATGGGCTTTAGGGTCCTTTCACAGCACACCATTCTGGGATTCTGCAGCCCCTCATTAGCTGGATGGGGAGTGCTGAGCCCAGGGAGGAGGTGGATTAGAAAGCGTTGTGTTTCCACAGGCAGGGCTGGGTGCTGCCCCACGGCACTTCAGCTGTGTCAGCAGCCTCAGGCAGACCTCTTGGGGCTGAGTTACACCTCTGATCTGACAGGGGACCCAGGAACCTGTTGCCATCTCCTCTCACCCAAAAGCTGCCAGGAATGAGATCAGGGAGCACAGAGCCAGGGGAGGACACGTGGGTGGAGGCCATAGCCAGGGTGGGCCAAGCCCTTTCTGCTGCTGATGGAGCTGTGCTGTCCTGGTTGTGTCTGCCACACTGCTGTGCCCCAGCAGGTTAATGGGAATCTTTTCTTTTTCATTTTCTTTAGCAAATACCAATTCCCTGGGGTGTGGGGGTCCTTTGCCTGTCTTCTGTGTTCAACTGAAGCAGTGCTTGTGATGATTCTGATTCCATAGTGGATCTCTCCTCTGTAGTTAGTAAAAGCTGTTCTTCCAGTTGAGAAGAGCTAATCTGCATTTGTAGCTGGAAATAGCATCTCCTCTCTCCATCCTTCTATGATAACCAGCTCATTTTGAGTCTTAGGATTGTGCAGTGTGTCCTTGCTCCAAAGGACCTGCACAAGACATTGGTGATTCCATCAGGTCTTGAACTTAAACCTGGTAATTTTGGAATGCTGCAGGGCTGTCAGTGCCAGGGTGGTGGGGATGCTCTGGGCTAGCTCCTGCCCAGTGCCAAGGGGAAGCTGAGTGCCCTCTGGTTTCCCACAGAGCTCTCTGTCAGAAATGGGCCGGGTTTTGTGCTGCTCACATTAAGAAAGCCCAGGAGAGAAACAGCTTCTAAGAGGCTTAAAAGCAACAGGCTTTCTTTTCCTCCTGGGAAGGGCACACAGCCAACATCTCTTTTTTACAGATCTCTTTTAATAAGCAGAATATTGCATTAGGAGCAACTGAGCCTGCCAAGTACGGGCAGAAGAGCCCTGCATCCCACAGCCTCCTTCATCCCCGTGCACGAGTGGCTCTGGGAGCCACGGGCTGTCACCCTCTGTCACCCTCGGGGCTGCCATTCCCCCTGGGCAGGGTGGCAGCATTCATGGCTGGCTCACCCTGGGGCTGTTGCTTCATCTCATGGGTGTTGGTGGAGTGCCTGGTGGAGGACTCCTCCTCTCCTGCCTTTTCTTGCCTTTGATGTGCTTTGATGGGGGGAGTGAGGCTGGGGAGTGTTGAAAGGTTATTATGGGAAAGGAGCATCTGAGCAGGAATGGGAGGAGATCTATTATGTTAGAAAAGCTGTGGGCACGGTTGGGAAGCTCCCTGGCAGGCTGGTGTGCCCAGGTAAGGACTCTGGGATGCTCTGGTTGGCCTGGGCTCATCCAGAACCCCTGCAGGCATGGGGACAGGAAGGTCTGAGGCTCCTGGATGCATAGGGTTGGCTACTTTGAGAAGAATAAATCTCCTTTTCTTCACATCCCCACTGAGCTAAAAGGAGCACAGCCCAGTTTGTAGCTTTGTAGGTCACTGAAGGAGAAGGCAGGCTCTGCAGTGTGCCTGGAAGTGCTCTGTGCCATGGCAACTCTGCTTCCCTGGGCTCTTAAGGAAGAAACTGGAGTGAGAAGCAGGAGGAGGATGACCCCCAGCTGCCCCAGTGCTACTCTTTGGAGCTGTGTGGCTGCAACTCCAGACCCTGGGGGAGAAATTCTAGTCATGAAATATGTCAGGAAAAATTCAGGTCTCACAGGGGGAGACCCTGTGCCTGTCAGGAATCTGCTCAGCTCCTGGAGGGATCAGTGTGCTCCTCCGTGAGCAGCAACAAGTGCTGCTGCTCCTCCAGGGAATGATGAAATTTCCTGCTGCCTTGCAGGAGGCTGCTCGGTGGCAGGGAGCATGAACTAGGAAAAAAGGAGTAGAATAAAGCAAATCCATGCAGGTGAGGGAGGGATGGGTCTTCCTGCCTTGCTTGCCAAATCTTTGGCTCTGCTTGACCCGGCAGGTGCAGGTGGAGGTGGCTGAGCCCCACGGGCACCTCTGTGGATGCACCTGCAATGCAGGGCTGGGCCAGCCCTGGCTGCCTGGCCTGGTGCCCGTGCAGGCTGTGCCATGCTGGGGAGGTTGCTGTGCTCTGGGCTGCCTGCCCAGCACGTGGCACTGGGGCCAGCAAACGGGACAAGCAGGGTCACGTTTGCTCCTGGCCCGTTGGGGTGAAGGATGGAGCTCCCAGCACTGCTCCCTCAGCTCTGACAGCAATGTCACCCTGTCCCATGCCTGATGGCAGCTGTCCCAAGCACTGAGTGAGCAGCCTCTCACTTGTATTTCCCAGTTTAGTCACATCCTACCAGCTATAACTGAGCCGGTGGAAATGGGGAAATCAGATTTTTTGACGTTGTTGCACTTCCTTGGATCTCAGAGCGTGTCAGTGGGGCTTTGCCACGTGCCAAGGCCACAGAGCCTCATGCCTGCCATTGAGGGGGCACATGGGGGGCTCCTGCTCAGGGGAGAAGGGGTTTGGTGTGGCAGCCAGGACAATGCTGCAGCTGTGCCTCCTCTCCATCTCTGTAATTCACTTACTGTCTCCTTTTACACAGACCCAGTGGAAGAAGCCTTCCAGTCTACACTGCTCAGAGGAGCTGCTTCTCTCAGCTGTCAAGGCCTCTGAGCTGCTGCTGCGGGGAAGAGGACAGGTAAATTCTACCCCATGTAAAGTAACAGCCCCAGCTGTTAAATACGGTCTTAACTCACTGGATTTATTTAGAGATTTATTTAGAAATGCTCTGTGGGCTTGCACCCTCTGTCCTGGAGTTTGCACTTGAGGCTCAGGGTGGGGGTCCTGCCATCCCTCAGGGCGCAGGATTGTGTCACTGAGGGTGGAGGTGGGGGGCTGTGGGCAGCTCTTCCCCACCTTTGGTACCCCAAAGATGCAGCCAAGGCTCTTGGCATGGCACATTCCAGCCCAGCAGTGCCCTGGAGTGTGGCCACGCAGTCCAGAGCTGCCCTGATGAGCTGCCGTGCACCAGGTGAGCTTTACAGGGAAGCCCCATGGAGCTGGCAGGAAGATTTTACACCTTGGAGTTGCTGCCTGGTCAGGGCCTGTCCAGCTTTGGGGCCCTACCCCTGGCTCTGCCTGGGGGAAGCTGAGGCCGGTGCAGCGGTGGCACCAGCCCTGGCCTCCTCCGTTAGCTGTCACCTCCATCCCAAGCACCATGGCAGCTCCGTGTGCCTGTGGCACCCGAGGCTGGTGTCAGCTGAAGGCTTCTGTCCCTGCAGGGCTGCCTGGAGCCATGTCCAACGACCCCCCCCCGCCCTACCCGGGCGGCCCCTCGGCCCCGCTGATCGAAGAGAAGCACGGCCCTCCCTCTGCACCAGGTACTGGGGGTGACATTGCACACACAGCACCCAAGGACCTCTGGGTTCCCTGGCACTGCCCTGGCTGTGGCCTCACCGCACCTGGCAAGGGTGGTGCAATGCCTGGCTCCCCCTGTCCCCATGTCACCCTTGGGGGAGGCAGGAGGGGTCCTAGGGGCAATGACAAGAGCAGGAAGCACTCTCAGCTCAAAGGCTGGCACTGCTCCCTGCTGTGGGGTGAATTTGGGTTTCTTGTGGCCCAGAGGATGCCCCTTAAGGAGTTGCCCCCCACCTCTTGTCTCCCTTCCCTGGTGGGGTTGACACCCTGAGCACACAGCCAGGACCATCTTCCCCTCACTTCTACTGCCTCCTTGGCTGCTGACTGTGTTTCCTTTCAGAGGGTGTCACCCCAGTGGTGGGACAGCCCCAGGGGGTTCCTGTCCCCCCTCCTGAGTTCGGACCCCCCCCATATGAGCCACCCTCGCAGCCGGGGTTTGTGCCCCCCCACATGCCCACGGATGGCTCCGGGCCCTATGTGCCACCAGGTGAGTCCTGCAGGGGGTGGGCAGTGGCAGCAGCACGTGTTTCCTGGTGCCCTGGGGATGGGGGGGACACAAGAGGGGGTGGGGGCTGCCATTTGGAGCTTGCAGTGAGGTTCCTTGGGACGGGGTGGGGGGCCCCAAGTCTGAACTCAAAGGGTGGAGGGTGGTGGTGCAGCAGGGTGGGGGCCTCCCCAGTAAGGATCTGGCCTCTCCTGTCATGTACAAAGGTGCTCACTTGTGTTTCTCATTCACAGCAGGATACTACCCACCCCCAGGCCCTCACCCCCACATGGGCTACTACCCTGGCCCAGGCCCCTACCCCTCTCCTGGTGGCCACACGGCCACAGTGCTCGTCCCACCGGGAGCGGCCACCACAGTCACAGTGCTGCAGGGAGAGATCTTCCAGGGTGCCCCCGTGCAGACAGTGTGTCCCCACTGCCAGCAAGCCATCACCACCAAGATCTCCTACGAGATTGGGCTCATGAGCTTCCTTCTTGGCTTCTTCTGCTGCTTCGTGGGGTAGGTGCTGCAGGCAGAGCTGGGGCCTCGTGTTGGGTGCTCAGCCTGGCCCTGGGTAGCCCCAGTGCTGGTGGCCTTGGCTGAGCTGCTGGGCACGGCAGGGACCGTGGCACAGAGGTGGCACTGGAGCAGCAGGGGGGTTCCAGGGGTGGCAGCCCCTACAATTACTCACATCTCTTGGGCTGCCCCAGCTCAGCACCTCGGCCTCTCCCTGTGCTCCAGGTGTGATCTCTGCTGCTGCCTGATCCCCTGCCTGTTCGATGACTTCAAGGACGTGACGCACACGTGTCCCAACTGCAAGGCCTACATCTACACGTACAAGCGCATGTGCTAACGGCACCCCGGGAGCCACTGGAGCGCCGGCCCCGCCCCGCTGCCGTCCTTCCGTCCGTCCGCGCGTGTGCATCGCTCCTCGCTTCCCGCCGGTGTGTGTATGTGTTATCCCGGCTCCCTCCCGCGCAGAGCTGCCAGCACCTGCCCCCAGCTCTGCTCCTCACTGGGAATAGTTGCATTGGTGACACTGGTGCACAGGGAGGTGGGCCCAGGCCCCAGACGCTATGTGGGAGGTGCCCTGCAGTGCACAGGAGTGGGGGGCATCACTCTGCACCCCATTACGCTCCAGGGTGTGAGCGAAGCCCCTCTCACCTGGAGCTACCCCTGGGAAGAGCAGCAGCTGCTGGAGGTGCCCAGCCCAGTCCCACAGTGCAGGGGGTGCCTGGCTGCAGGGATGTGCTGGGATGGGAGCCCAGGAAGGGACCCAAACAGCCCACGGTGCCCTCAGGGGATGCAGCACGGCCTTTGTGGCGTTTTCAGGAAGGGGCTCAGTGACAAGGAGACAGGGCAGTGCCACGCACCAGGTTTCTGTGTGGTTCACAGCCCCCTCCAGCCCCGCGGCAAAGCCCCTTCCCGAGGGGAGGCAGCGCTGCCTCTAGGCACAGAGAGGGGCCCGGCAGCAGCACCGCACCCTTATCAGCACCTCCGTCCTGCCCGGCGGCCACTCCAGCTGCATGCGCCTCCTCCCAGCCCCGCCGCGGCTCTGGGGGCAGGGACAGCCCCAGCAGCCCTGGCTCCCTGAGAGCCAAAACCTCACCCGGCATGTCCTGGCTGCCCGGCACGTAGAGTAGAGGAGTTTGTTAGCAGGCTGCAGCTCCGGAGCCGTCCTGGGCCCGGCAGGGTCTGTGGGGTCCTCCTTGCATGTGGTGTCGGGTATTTTTAGCTCACTCACGTGAGGCAGAAGGAAGGGGCAAGGAAGCATCGACAGGAGCTGCCAGCAGCACTCCCACAGCAGGGACAAGAGGACCTGGGAGCCAAGTTCAGCCTCTCGGGGCTGCTCCTCCCTCCCCTGCAGCTCCCAGAGCGGTGGAGGGGGGGGTCTCTGAGTACACAGGTCTGCAAACACAGCCTGGCCTGCACAGGCAGCTGCTGTTTGCTCAGGGGTGGAACTGTGGCACTAGTCAGTGTTTTTATGTAAATAAATAACAGACCCTGAACTCGTGTGCATCTTTTCTTCCTCCTGCTCAAAATTGGCAGATCTGCTTGCAGGGGAGCTGGGGATCAGGGCAGGGTGGGGGTACAGTGGTACCAAGCACGGGAGGAGAGCAGCAGCTTCCCTACCCTACCAGGAGGCCCCTCAACAAGGGAAAGCCCCAAGCCCTGACAGCACCTGGCTGTATCCTCTGAGCAGGGCAATGAGCCTCCCCCCGATGGAACCCCAGGGGAAATATCAGGGACAGTGGGGTGCTAGGGCGGCGGTTTCTCAGGGACTGCATGAGTCAGAGACAAATGAAACAGTGTGGGACAGCGCTCCCTTTCTCCCCCTTAGTCCCCTCCCCAGCCTCCCCATTCTCACAGTGATGTGCTTTTGGCTTCCCCCAGCTACAGCATTGCAACTTTTTATTCCAGTCAAGGCTTCAGGAAAAATAACCAACAACCAACCCTCAACCCAAAAGTTGCACAGTTCACATCTGTCCCCTCCATACCCCACCATGGTCCTGCCCCCAGCCCCAGGGAGCTCCCTCCAACAGGAGTCAGACTTGGTTCCTAGGACATTGCACGAAACAGGACACTCCTTCGAGCTAACAGCCCCATGACACAGCCTCAGCTTCTCAGGGTAGGAAAGCAAGAACTCGTTGTTTGAAAGGTTGATGACACATTCTGCAGATGCAACCCAGGGCAGGAAACCCCCTCCAGACACTGCTTCATGGACGGAGATGAAAAGCCAAGCATGTGAAGACAGGACAGCTCTAGCCTTAAAAGCTGCCCAGCGTGGGCAGGGCAGTGCTGCAGTGGAGTCCTCACCCCCTGGCACTGACCAGTCCTGTGCACTAGTCAGCTAAAGATGTGTTACAGCAGTGTGCAAGGAGGTCTGGACAGTCCCACAGGATTCCTGTTTATTTCCTTACTCCCACTCTGCAGCCAACTCACCACCAGCAAGGGAAGGGTCGGAATACGGGCAGGGCACATCTCTCCCCTGGCCCCCAGGCAGAGCCACCCTGTGCCCATCACAGGACGTACCAGGCTGCAGCCCCTGCTGCCACGGCCATGCAGGCTGCCAGCACCAGCTGCACCAGGGGCTGCCTGGCCAGGCCCAGAGCAGTGTGGAAGGGGCAGCTGGGGCTTGCCGTGCCTGCAGGACACAGAAAGCACCGTTAGCACTGCCAGCCCTGTGCCACACGCCCCCGGAGCCCTCTGGATGCCAGCACCTACCCAGTTTGTCTGCATAGTAAGGGCATTTGCGGATGTCTCCTTTTCCGTCGTGGACTGGAACGCCTCCGTCTTGGGCTTCTTCTGCCAGCGACCTGCCGATCTTGTCCAGCTCATCAAACACCTGCAAGCGGTCACAGTGAGCACAGGGCAGAGCCAGGCAGCTCTCAGCAGACCCCTGGAACCATCTGGGCAACAGGCAAGCACCACTCCTGCTTCCCTGTCCCCAGACGCCTTTTGGGGCATCCACTGCAGAGCTGGGGTGACACCTGGCACACACTGCAGCTCTGCAGCTCCAGGAAGGCAGAGCCCATCCCAAGAGCATTCAGTCAGAGCCAGGAGCGAGGCAGCACCGCCCTGCTGCTCACTTCCCAGCCTGCTGTGGGTGGGAGTGTGGGACAATAGGCTCTCCCCTCCCTGCTGCAGACCCTTGGAGGATCCCAGCTCCTGCAGTGGTCAGGCAGCCCCTCTCACTGCCATGGGATTCCATAAGGATCCTGACAAAGGAGCCAAGCACACCTCACCATGTCTCTGGCCAGTTTAAATCACACTGACCTGCTACAAGCACAAGATTAAAACTTCCATCCAGTAGCTAAATCTGTGTTCATCCCCTGGGGCAAATGGCAGCTCAGTCAGATTTGATGAGAGGCAAGTGTTATGGGAGGAACAGGAAGCTCCAGACATTTTTGACCATAGGGCAACAAGCCAGACCTGAGACAGGAGATGAATCGTCACCAGGGTGGTGCAGCACACAAACTGTTTGAGGCTGTTTTGGCACAAGAGCTCTGCTCCCATCTCTCTTCACAGCCACACAGCCTATGGGAATCTTCAAGTCATATTAATTTTGCCTTAACCAAAGCGCTTGGCTGTGGTGTTGGAGCATGGGAGGAATTCCTGCCTGACACCAGCTCCAGAAGCTAGTGAAAGAGCTAGTTCAACTAGAATCCCAACCTCTCCAGGAGGGGCTGTGGTGGTCTCAGCCCCAGACCACTGACTGGGTGAGTGGTGTGACTGAATTAACCTGGGCCAGACCTAAAAGCTACAGCACCTACACATACAGGAGATCAAGGGATTTGTTTAGTACCTGCATGTTAAATTTGAAGGCTTTGTTGGCCTCTTCCACGATCCTTTCCTTGGTGTTCTTGTCCAAGTCCAGAGCATTCATTCTTGCTCTGTAAAGCTGCTTGAACTGCTGTGCATTGGAAATGTTGTCAAACACGTAGAACTGGATCCCTTCCTCAGTACTGGGCAACTTCAGGGCCCTCTGGGCTACCTTCTTCAGCACCTGGCCACCCGAGAGGTCCCCCATGTAGCGTGTGTAAGCATGAGCCACCAGCAGCTCTGGCTCGTGTTGTCCCACATGATGGATTCTGTCCACATATTGCTGAGTTGCCTCTGAACACTGGACCTTTTCTTTCCAGTCGTCCCCATAGAAATATTTGAGGTCTTTGGCCAAAGCTTCTCTCCGGTGGAGCTCTACGGGGAAATACAGAGGAGCAAAGACTGGGTTCTCCTTGTTGCGATCCATCTCCTCTTCCAGAGCAGAGTAGGTGAAGTACAGGGCCACGGTGGCCAGCTACGGACAGAGCACAGCTCATGTGAGAAGCTGCTCACTAGATGGGCACAGCTCAGCTCATGACTACTCCTGCCTACGTGGAACTGGGGTAAACAAGAGTGTGATAGATATGTGACAATAATTCGTGATATGTATTTATATTGTTCAAACTGTCTAATTAATATAAGAAAATGAGTGGAATAAAGATGATTGTATATATAAAGTTTTACTTAGGAATTGTAGCCAAACTAGAGAGACTCTCTCGAGCCAGGGGTCCCGCTCTACTTTGGAATGTGGTGGCAGATGGAATCTTATCTTCGATCTTTGGAACACACAAAAGAAGGCTCCAACGAATGTGTTCCTTCCTCCGGACGCCTCAAAGTGTGGCAGTCTTGGCTTCGCTTTATGCGTGTCAGACCTGCGCACCCAGGCTATGATCCCGGATCATTCCTGATATTTTTCCCTGATTTTGTGGCTGCCGTAATTGTAATTTAATTGCGGTATTAAAATTGTTATTATTTTAATAAATTTCTTTTTGTTATTAAACATTATTATTGGCTTATCTAATTATTACCTATAACAAGAGCAAACCCCCAGGCCAGGCACAAACCAGCCTGGAGAGCCTGTAGCAGGCAGGCACTGTTGAAGGAGCAAAGGCTCTGCTCTATCTACCACCACAGCAGCCCCAGGGCTGTGGAGCTCTGCCCTGGAGTCTGCATCAGTGATTGGGCACATCCAAGAGATGGGGAGCAGAGCAGCACCCACCTTGAAGAGCTCCTTCTTGATGCGCCCCTTCAGGAAGTCCTTGACAAACTGAGTGTTCTCAGCACGGTCGTGCGATTCCTTCGTCCCCTCCTTCAGCAGCTCCGAAAGGTCCATGGGGCTGCGGGCAAACAGGAGAGCTCCTTTCACCCCGCTGCCTCACGCAGCAGCGAGCTGGTCCCTGCTGTGTCTGGAGGGATCCCCACCATCCCAGGCTGGAGAATGTACAAGGTGGGACCCTCAGGGCACCCCGCAGTTTGAGCTGGCACCTGCTGCAGGAAGCAGCAGGGTGGCAGTAGCCCACGTGCCAACCAGACTTGCCACGCCAGGAGGGCTGGGGCTTACCAGGGGCTCTGGCCCAGGATGCTGAAGCAGCTGCAAGGACCTGCTGATCCCTGCACCGTGACTTCTGCTTCTCATCCATGTGACCCAACACTACACAAGGAAGCCTTGAGCACTGGGGAGCAACTATCAGGGCAGGCTAAAGGCATGGGGGCCTTGGTGGTGTCTTCTGCTGGAGAAGAAAAAAAGCTCAGGTAGGTCCCCCAGCTTTCCCAACTTGGATATCAACTGTTGGTGAAGAGATGAGAGCTGAATGGCAAAACAGGGCAAGAACGCCCTTAAAAAGTTTATTTTTCCCGCATTACACTGGTTTTTCAAGTTTCCACATGGTGTCTTGTTTTAAAAAAGACCCAAAACATTAAAATCTATGATTTTAGGCTACAGGCACTGCACCCACCTGGACACAGAATCACAAAATGAACTGGGCTGGAAAACACTCTTGAGATCAAGTCCAACCTACGACCTAACACCTCCTCCTCAACTAAACCATGGCACTGAGTGCCACATCCAGGCTTTTCTTAAACACACCCAGGGACAGTGACCACACCACCTTTCAGGGCAGACAATTCCAGTGCCCAATCACTCCTTCAGTGAAGAATTTTTTTCTGTCATCTAACCTAAACTTCCCCTGGTGCAGCTAAACAGCCCTGCTGGCTGTGTCCTCTCATTCTGTTAGTGGTTGCCTGGGAGAAGAGACCAACCCACACCTGGCCCCAGCCACCCTTCAGGTACAGTATCAGGACACTGGTACAGTATCAACACACACACAAATCGTGCCCAAGCGCACCTTGCAGTTTTTATCACGAGTTTGGGACAGCCAGCACACTCGAGTTAGCTCTAGGAGAGACTTTGAATGCTCCAGACCCACCGAGTGTGCCAGCAGAGCCAGCAAACATTAACTTCTCATAAAGCTGAGCCTGTCAAGTCAAATAAGTTGACCAGCCTGTCTAGGTCTTCCAGGAAGCAACCTAGTAACCCTTCCTGTTTTCCAAGTCTGAAGCCTTGGCTTTTAAACGTGTATGAATTTGTTTTTTAAAGTAACCTCCTAGAAAATGCCCTTGCCAAGACCTGAGTATTCTGCAAAGGGAAGAGCTCACCAGAGCAGATTTCACCTCTAGAGTCAGTTTTCAAAGCAAGCCTGCCCAGCAAGCCATGGAACACTGGCTCCCCTGGGCCAGGAAGACACAAACACAGCTGCCAAACAGTCAAAGTGTTTCTGAAATCTGACTTTCCTAGTAGAGACTAAAAGAACAACTTTGTTGTCAGCCCTGCCAGGTCACTCTCTCCCAGCCCTTCCACCCTTACAGAACAGTTTGACTAAAGAGATTTCACAGCACATGTATTTGATAGATCACTTACTGGGGTCCCTCACTTCTTTCAGATGAGAAGGATCACTCCTGCACCTGGAGGATCTCTTGCCTTGCCCGAGGCTGTGTCTGTGCCATTGTGTAGGACAGAACTCACCTGACAGCACCATCTTCTATCTCCTCATAGTGCAGGATTTCTTCCTCGCCCCCCTCCGGGCTCTCCAGGGCTGATGGCATTGTGGTCACGGCTGGGGATCAGTCTGAAAAACAAAATCAGAGAGGGGTTTTCAGGGGAAGCTGCCTCAGCAAAGGGATGGGTGTGAAGTGTTGAACAGTCCAGCAAGGAGTTCTCTGAGCAGCTCTAGCAGGCAGGGCAGTGAGGAGCAGCCTCTGGCTGTTTCCACCTCACACCAGGCACTTCCAAGGATGCAGATTTGCCTGTTCAGTTCAGCCACTTCAGGTGAACCTCAACACTGACACCCAGCTCACAAAGCATTATCCTCAGAGACCTACAACACAGCAGCCTGCATTCTGTTTCTCCCTTCAGGACGGCTCCTGGCTGAAGATGAGACCTCCATGCTGGGAATATGCACTGGACTTGTGAGCAGGCTGCTTTCCCCTGGTACCAAAATTTTCCCCCCATGTCACACTCTGAGCAGAGCAATTGGAAAGGGAAGCCCCTCTCCTTCACTCAAGAGGAAGAACAAGCTGCATTGCCACACCAGTACAAAGCTCCCCTGGAAGTAAGAATAGAGAATTAGGCCAGCTGAGCTCTGAAGTCAGGCAGCTCACAGGGGAAACAAGAACATTCCCTGTGACAGAACAGAGGAACTTCCAAAGCATGGGCAGATTTCACTGCTCTGCCCTTCCTGGGCCACTCTCCAAGCAGAGTGAGCTGCACACAGCTCCTGCTCCCACTCACACCCTCCTCTCCTGCCTGGCAGAATTTACTTCAAATCCCATAAGTAACTGGGTTCCCCCTCCTCATTTGCAAAAGGAAATAAAATCTCCTTGGATGTAACAGGATGCACAAGCCCTGCCCAGGAGCAGGAACCAGACACACCTGGATTACACTGGCTGAGCACAGAAATCCAGGCACCTCATTTATAAAATGGACCTGTAATCAGCTTTGTGCAGAGCAACACCACCACCACCTTCCAGGCAGCCTTGGGAGAGGAGCAAGGAGCCAAGCTGATGCTGGCTCTTCAGAAAGCACTCACACACAGAACCATCCTCGTGCTCCCCCCCTTAGTTCAGGCTGAGCTGTACCCATGGATTCATGGATTCACTGCTCAGCCCACAGCTGGGGACTGGGAGAGCCAACAAGCAGCTGCCTCCAGCTGGTCAGCACAGGCCAGCACTGGCACAGCAGCTCACACGAGCACACAGTTAGGAATTAACTGCTCTCCAGCTCCTCACCCCTGAGTTTCACAGGCACCCTCAGTGCTCTCCACACTCCAACCAGGAGCCAGGGCTGAGCCCCATCCTCAGGTGCAGCACAAGGCTCCCCCAGCTCGGGCACAGCACCTGGGCTGGGGGCCTCACCACCAGGTGAAGGTTTCCCCTGTGATCCCAGAGTCCTTACATGTCCTGGGACAGAGCCTTCCCCAGGGCAAGACTGACCAGATGCATTGTTTAGTGATGCCAGGAGCCCGGGGCTGGCACAGAGGTCATTCAGGGGTGGCAGCCCGACATTCTCACCACCCCTCCCTTGTCGTGGCACCGTGCAGCCTCCCCACCCCAGGACCAAGGTCAGGCCAGAAACCAGCTCCAGGTGCTGTGTCTGTGTGATCAGTCACTAGGAGCTCGACTCAGGGACCCATCTTCAGTCCTCACACAGCTCCAGAGTGGGGAAATGCCCACTGTGGGGAAGGGAAGCCAAAGCACAAAGGCAAATGAGGCACCTGAGCTCAGCCAGGAGCCTGCTGTGGGCACAGGAGGAGCAGCACACCTGCCTGCCAGTGCAGATCAGCAGCTCTGAGACACCCTGCCTGCCTGCTCACGGCAGCCGGGACCTTCTCAGGAGACAAAGATCCCAAAATGAAACCAGACAAACTAGTTC
This sequence comes from Chloropsis cyanopogon, assembly GCA_013400585.1. Lineage (NCBI taxonomy): Eukaryota > Metazoa > Chordata > Aves > Passeriformes > Irenidae > Chloropsis > Chloropsis cyanopogon. The sequence goes on from WEZZ01018151.1 coordinate 33,238, forward strand.
CAATTCATCTTATGCTCCCAGAAAGCCAGAGTCCTGGAGGTGAGGTGTGCTGTCTCCACACACCTGAAACAGCCAGCCTCACAAAGCAGCAGGTGAGAGCAGAGCACCTGAGCCACACTCAGCCCTTGGGAGAGCCTGAAGGCCTCTGACATCAAATCCAGTCCAAAGGAACACACCAGGTCAGGCCTGAATGATGAATGGTTAACAGCAGCAACGGCTCAAGGCTCCCAGTGGCCAAGGATGGCCCTGAGATGATCACATCTGCTCACTCCTTGTACCTCCTCTCCAGCCTGAGCACGCCCGTGTGCACACAGAACCCCGTGGGGTCTCCCCCAGCCCTGTTACCCGTGACAGCACAACCCCTGGGAATGGTGAATGGCTGTCCCAGGAGCACAGTCTGCTGTCAATGCAAAAAGTCATCGAAGGTCGTTGGTGCATTCTCAGACTTGTGTGTCCCCTGGCACGCTCTGCAGGGCTCAGCCTGACAAGTTCTGCTCCGTGGCAGGGGGCAGGGCACAGGTAACACCAGTCCCTGCAGCCCCAGGTGAGGGCAGAACTCGTGCAGGGAAATGTGGGAGCTGAGATTTTTCCTGATACAGTCTCTAGCACAGACACATTCCCGGCAAGACAAGTCAGCACAAACCCCATGCTGGGTCACTGCAGAACCGGGAGGAAAGGCAGCCAGAGCCTTTGTGTCACACCACCACACACCGCAGCTTCCACCCAAAAACTGGCAACTGCAAGCCCCAGGTCATGGTCACAACCTGCTTCCTCTGCTCCTCTGAAAGGGGCACGTCCCACACCAAGGAGGAGGCTCAGGCAGTGCCACCTCCCCTGCAGAGGCTGGAACACCACTTCCTTTGCTGCAGGGAGCTCTGCTCATCCAGGGCCTGGCTGATGCTCAGGGTTCCTCCCAGTGCCCAGACAGAGCCTGCCTGGCAGCAATCCAACAGCTCCCACTGGGGACAGCAGGGCTGGAGAGCGGGCAGGAGCTTTGGTACAGGACACCCCAGCATTCCAAACATTTCTTTCCCAATGAGAGTGCTCAAACCCCCTGAGAAAACACCTCTACCTGATCTCAATGCACGCAGTTACACATCTACACACATCTCCTCACCGAGATGCACAGCTGTCCTTCTCAGGGCAGGAAGACATTTAACCCAAATAATGCCAAGTCTTTTGAAGGAAGAAGGCACTGCTGCCACAGGGAAGGACTGGAAGACCTAGATTTGCTTGGGCACTCTGGGAGAAGTTTGGTAACCCACCTCCCAGGCAGTACAGAGTTCATATCTACTGTTTAACCTGCATGCAACTTCAAGGCATTTCCCCACACACAGAGCTCAGTGTGGTTGGACCACCACCACTGCAGTGGAAAAAACCTCAGAACCCCAGGGCTAGAGGCTCGAAGAATGATCCCAGAGGTTACCTGGCAATCCCAGCAGGAGAGATTCTCATCTCCATCTCCTTCTGAGGAGGGATTTGGCACTGGCTGCTGCTGGAAATGGAGCCTCATAGACTAAATTACCACATTACCTGATCCCAGGTGGGTTGAAGATTTCACCTGGACACAGGCTAAATTTAGGCAGTAATTCAAGTCCCAGACACTTCTAGCAGTGCCCACACACACACTATTTGTGTGTTCTAGAGCTGCAGCCCAGCACTTCAACAAAGGACGCTCGCTGTGACCTCAAAGACCTTGTCCAGTTCTGCCCTGTGGTGGTGGCACTTGTGTCAGGCAGCCCATCAAGAACCTAATTTCTCACCCTGGCTATGAGAACAGCCAAAGGGCAAGTTAGGGTTGGATGTGGGCTGAGAAAGAAAACATTGTGATGGACGCACACAATTATACCAAACAGCCTTTGTTCACGGAGAGCCAGTGCTTGCCCTGGCGGTCATGTCGGCTGTCAGCTGTGCCTGGGACGCACCAAGCAGGGCCAGTGACAGGCACTTAGGGCTGCCGTGTGCGATGCAGTGCGTGTGTAGGTGCTGAGGCTTGAACAGGACAATGGCCAGTAACGGAAAAGGAGGACTAGCAAGAGGCCTTCGTTCTCCGAGTGCTTCTCTGAGCTCTGCGAGGCCAAGGGAAGCCAAGCGGCCCCGTCGCCACCGGGAGCAGGCAGCGCAGGGCTCCAATCCCCCAGGCCCCGGGCATCGCTCAGGAGCAGCCGCGCGAAGTCACTGCAGGGCTCAGAGGAGCCGGTGCTGGCACACGCCGCCGGGCACACGGCTCGCGGGCGGCAGTTGTGGGCCCGGCCCGCGCCAGGCGGTCACGTCGG
>WEZZ01018151.1:47796-76303 GCA_013400585.1 Chloropsis cyanopogon
CTCCTCTGACTCTCCAGCCCCAGCTCCCCTGGGCTTGCTGGACATGGCAGGCAGTGTAAGACCAGCGCTGAGCCCGGGCACTGGGACATTCCCGCCCATAGGAGGTAGGAACCCCTTTGTTGTTAGGAAAATTTGGCTTCCCAGAAGTCTTCCCCAGCTCCCGTTGAAGTTTTTCAAAGAGTTCAAGTTTAGATTTTTTTAGGCATAGGCTTCCCAGTCATGTTCTCACCCCCTAGTTGAAGCTGGGTAGAGTAGTCTAGTTCAGTAAAATTCATGTTTTCTATACAATCCTGTCTTTGTTTACTGTTCCATATGAGAATGGACAGGATTTAAATTGTTTATTGTATATAATATAAATCAAAAGCAAATTCTGTATAAAAAAAATTATGTCCAGCATATACAAAGATACCTAGAAATCTGCCCTCTTTTTGTGTTGTGTCCCTGTTTTTCAGTGATCCTTTGCACACTCAGAACTGCCAGAGCCGACAGAAGTCAGAAGTTGTTATGAAGGTCAATAAATAAAATACGACAATTTAGAGTCCAGTACTTCTCCAGAAATCCCAGACACTTTACAATCTGGACCAGTCCAGTTTGGCAATGAGACTAATGCAGGCAGTGGGTTTAGCTCAAGCTGTGAGAAGTGCTGAAAAGTTCCAGTGCTCACTTAAATATTTTCTCAAAACCATCTCTGCTGGGGGCTTTCCCATGACATAGGTGTGGTTTTGGGAGGTGTCACAAAGGGAACAGAACAAACCCCTTTTCTGTTCTGCAGCCATTTCAGAAACACAGATTTAGGAATTTTAGTAGATATTGTCAAGTGAAGCAAGAAAAAAAAAGCCTTTTATGTACTTCCACAGCATTCCCTGCCTTAAAAAACAGCAGTGCAAACTGTGCTGAGGAAGTGAAGATGGGAGTCACAGGACTGTAAAGAGGCAGTGCTTGACAGAGTGGATTGAATCCTGGAACATGAAGGGTGAAGCACTTCACAGCCCAAATCCAGGGAACAGGTCCTGGCAAGTGTCACCCAGGTAAGCACCAGCACAAAGAAAAGTTGGGGACCTAAAATCTATTAGAAAAATGGAAAGAAAAGGCACAAGAGTCAAACTGGGTGAAAAGAGGTTGCAGGTGAGCCGTGTGCTGAAGGCAGGGCAGCCACGGGGAGCGTGCAGCTCGGCAATGGGAGCGTTCTCCGGGATGTCACCTGGGATCAGGCCACCAGGAGCAGCAGTGCTCCACCATCGCCTGCTGCCGGAGCACCAGCTGGGAACGGGCTTTCCAGCTTGGCAGCAAGGCCTCCACCAGCAGGATTTTCAGCGGGTAGGGGTGGGCTTCACTCGGTATCGCCTTCTCTGCTTTCTGCTCTCCTTCCTTTTCTGTTCCTGCTCCTTCCGGGCTCTGGCCATGGTAGATGTGATGCACTGAGAATCCAGGAAGTCCAGCAGCTTTGCCTTGGAAATTCTAATGCCGTTCTGTTTGAGCTCTGCGTGCAGATCAGCCAGCTCGATGGGCTCGTAGAAGAGAATCCTGTTGTACAGGGCCGTGTTTGAGCGGATGTAGCACCGTACTGCCTCCAGCTTTTCCTCTTCCCGAGCTGCTGCTTGAGATGCTGGAAATTCCTCTTCCTCCTCGTCAGATGTAAAAGCGCAGGTTTCAAATCCATTCACAAAGGAGCTAAAAGCAGGACGAAACAGATCAGAGGTCAAGGAAAGAACAGGCCAACAGGACAGGACCAGAGTTCCTCAAATCCCTGATGGTGAAGCCCTATGACTTTCCTCTGTGGGATCACAGACCCTGCACTACCAGCACCCACAAAATGAATGAGGCAGAACATGGCAGGGCTTCTGCAAACTTCCCATCCCAGCCAGGACAGCACTGGTCCAACTCACCCAGCCCAGAGCTGTATGGAATTTCTGGCTCCTGGCCCTTCCCTCCTGGCAGATTCTGCCAAGGGGTGCTGTGCTGTGCTCTCCCAACTCCAGGTGCAGGTTCCCAGGCAGCACAGAGTGCTCCATGGCACTGACCTGCAGACCAGGCATACCAGATTTGGGCCTTGCTCAGAGGCAGCTCTTTTATGTTCTGAGAATGGTTCAGTGGGAATTAGACTGAAAATCCAAAGCCTGTTTCTTTTGTAGGAGCGTGCTGACCTCCACGTGACACACTCAAGGAGGTGGCAGGGCAACTCTAGGCCCCAGGGACACTCACCTCTGTTTGCCTCATCCTACCTCATCTCTGTCCTGCACCCCTGAGTGTTTTGTCCAGGATTTCCCTGCCTCACCTCTGTGAACCAAAGGAGATGTCACTTCCATCCACTGAAGAACGTGCGGACTCCTGGGATGCCGGGAGCTCCTCGCCATCAGCTGCCAGGGACACAGCTGGCCTTTCCTGCTCTCTGGCTCCTTCTGGGTGATGTGTCACTTTAGTTCTGTCCTTGGGTGCGGCACAGCCTGTTCCATGGGATGCACCACCAGCCTCATCCCCAGGGAGCCCTGCAGAAGTTTTGGCAAGCTGCTTCCTCTTGCCCACAGCCCTCGGGGCGCCGGCGCGGTTCCCGCCGGCCTTCGGCTGCCTCGGCCGTCTGGCTGGGGACTTCCGTGGGAGGGGCTGGGAATAGGGGATTTCATCCTCAAAGTCAGAGTCCCCATCCTGGTGAGTGTACTGGAATATCTCCTTCAGCTTCATCACCATCTGGCGTTTCGGGAGAGCACGGACACCGAATCTGAAAGAGAAGGTGGGAGTTTAGGTTACAGTAACACAGCACCTTCCATTGTCACAGCTCAGCTAGAGCTTCAGGCCAGGAAGTGCAGCTGGAAAAGTGTGATGTGACCTCAGAAAGCCCTGGCTGGAGCTTCACCATGGCTCCCCTTCTTTGACACTACCTGCCAGCAGGTTCCTCTTGTAAAGAGCCATCCTGGGGGAGGTAATGCTCACCTGCTCAGCTCCTTCTTCAGCTGCGGGGTCTCCATGATGGAATAAGCTGGCATGGGTGTCACTGGAGTGCTGGGGGACCTGTTGTTCTCCTGACAGGAAGGTTCTGCAGCAGAATGAAATTACTGTTATGAGAATGAGTACAAAAAGGACTTAAAATGGCTGGCAACTTCTCCTCTTAGTGGCAGAAACCTAATATTATCTAATAATTGTTTAATAGCAGCTACTTCCTTATTAGCTGCTTTAGTTATTACTCAGCCTCATATTGGATAGAAGAGTCAGCACTTTTTCCTCCCCCATTAATCAGGATACTTGGTTTTCGTTGACTTTACATCAGAAAACAGTTTAAACTGGGACATATGTCACATCTGAAAATGAGGCCATTCAGGGCTTTGTTAGATCAGGCAACATTTAGAAAGCAGTTAAAACCATGTTTACTGAATTCTGTGCAGTGGTCCTTCTCCCAGGAAGGAAATTTCATGACAGAGATTTGATGCATAAAAAATTGTGCAAACCAAGCTACTGGGGTCTGGAGTTAGATACTGATTTAATGATACCAGTTTACTGATACTGTGAAGCACAGCCAGTCTCACACATCGTGATCTAATCACCCCTTAAACTAATCATTTAGTATGGCATAATTATGAATATATTTAATTAGATACTGCAACATCAGTTACATCAAACCACTGGCAAGCAGGCTGGAGCCTGTGTTTTGTTCTGTTTTGGTTGTTTTTTCTCTATCCATGAACCCACAGCTTTTTAAGGAGTACTGTCACCACCAAAGGACTGGTGACAATAACACGCACAGCTACACTCCAGGAATCCCACATTTAGACAGGCTCTTTCCCACAGCAAATGCCTGCACCTTCTTTGTGCCTGGCCCTGCCAACTGCTTTGCATCAGAAAGCCCAAAGACCCTTTCTGAGTGCATCACAGGTAAGATAATCACTAAAATAAAAGCAGTTTAATCTAGCCCAATAAATCTAGCATCAATACAAGCTCTTACCAGGAGTCTTGACAGGATCTGTCCGACCGCCCCCCGCTGCAGCTGCCAACCTCTGAGACAGAGGAAGAATCTCTGGAAGTTCATCCTCTTTCTCTTCTCCATTCCAGTCATCCCAGATTTTGGAGTCCAGGTAACTGGCTCTGCTGCCCACTGATGAACATGGCTCAATAGGGCTCTTCTCAGGCCAGTGCAAAGTTGTTCTCCTGCCAGCAGGGCTTCCTTGGAGAGGGGTGCTGCCCTTGATTTCCTGCACCTGGACTGGGCTGTCCCCCTGCTCCTGCCAAGAGCCAGGGCTGGGGCTGCTGGCCGTGCTGGTCTGTGCACAGCTGACCTTGGCAGAGTCGTGGCCGTCACCTCTGGCTGGTGACAGATACCCAACGTGCCAGCAGTCATCAACAGGGACTGGGGGCTCCTCACACAGCAGGACACTGCTACCCAGAGAAGGCAGACTTACTTCCCTGTCACTGTCCTCCAGCTCAACCACACTGATGTTTTTATCTTCCAGGGGCTGCTCCTGGCACGGAAGCACCAGTGTGGGTAAACCTGAGATACTGGCACATTTGCTTTCTGTGTTGGTGTGGCCAGGGGAGAGAACTGGATCTCCTGAAGAAACTGGAAGGGGGTTCTTGGAAAAGGATTCTGTTGATGGGCTGCTGAGTGGGCTCCTTCCACTGGCCAAGTTCCCCATAGGCAAATGTTTGTCTGACAACATTGTTTCATGAACTTTTATTAAATTTCCAGCCATTTCATGGCCACTATTACTTGCTGCTAAGTTCTTTGTGCTGAGTTTAGATCCTGGACCCTTTAAAGAATTAATACTTGTGACCTGAGTCTGTGTTGAGAAGCTTCTGCTTTTGCTCAGAACTGGTGTTCCTGGCACAAGCCAGGAGCTGTCTGTGCCTGGAGACATTTCATTACTGAGCCTTTTCCTAGGGCTGGGGTTTGGACTCTGTTTGGTCTCTGTACAATCACCTGTTTGTCTGCTGAGAGGAAATTCAGGGCACATCTTCACATCACCACTTACACACGCTGTGTCTGTACTGCCACATGAGGCCTGGGCTGATCTCTGCTCTGTTTCAGGGCCTGATGAGTTATAGTCAGGTTTTGGTATCTCAGGACCTTGTTCCATGTCTGTACACTTCAGGTGCCCAGGGATTTCCATTTTCTTCAGAGCAGAGTCAGACTCTGGCAACTTCATGCCTTGTTGTAACTCCATTTCATCGTCAGAAGAAGATAAAACAATAACATCACCCTCCTTGATGCCCTGAGCTGCAGCATCCTGAGTCCTGCCTGGTGATGACAACACTGGCACATGTGTGTGCTTGTTTGATTCACCGTGAGGAAGCTCTGCTGGAGAAACTGTGATCTCATTTTTTGATGCAGCACCCAGCTCCTTGGCTTTCTGGGAATGTATTTCATCAGATGGGAATGATTTTTCCTTTTTGTTTTGCTGTGGTGTTGACACATGTTCCCTGGCAAACTTTCCTTCTGATTTTGGAGAGGCAGGTGAAGAGCCAAGTGCAGGAAGAAGGGACACATAAAGCTGGGGAGTTGGACTCCCACAAAATCCATTCTTACATGGAGAGCAGTCTTTTTGTGACTTGCTGAACAGAAGAGAATCATTAAGACCAACATGTTTTTCACTAGGGGACTTTTCTGATTCTTTGGTAACTTCTTTCACCGGGGAAGGCTCACAGTGATCCCCCTGAGAGGCAGAAAACAAACATTCATAGCTGTCATTTATATCAGTATCACCCTGGAAACCAGGAAACTGCTCTTCACAGTGATCTGCCTTGTCATGTGAGATCTGAGGTGACCTGGAATCCTCCCTATCCTCACATCCCCCAACAGCCCCATCTTCATTAGCACCATGGGATGTTTCATCCCATTTCTGAGGTTCACTGTGGTGAGGCACAATAGTGGTCTGTGGATCATTCAGGCTCTTGCACCTATTTATATTCTGCATTTTCTCTTCTTGTGCAGACAAGTCACATTTAGATCTTTCCACACCGTTGCCATCCTTCAGATCTTTGAGCCTGTTGCTTATTGAAGCAGATTCAGGTCTCTCTACCTCTTCCTGCTCAGTTTGCTGGTTTGTACCTTGGACTGTCTTGGTGTCACTGCAGAGGCTGCAGTGTGTTCCCTTGCTCACCTCTCTTTCACCCTGAGCCATCTTTCTCTGAGTTGCAGCAAACTCATAGATTTCCTCCAGCTCTTGTTCTCCCACCTCGCTGTCATCCTCCTTCTGGCACTCAGGGCTCAGCATAGCTACTTCTTCCTCATCTTCACCCACCCACACTGACTTCAAGAGGTCTTGGAAGTTCTCAGCTCTGTCCTCACAATCTTCATCATCCCTCACAGAGATAAGATCATCTTCTGAATCCACTCCGGAGGACACCTGGCTCTCTGCAGTGCTGTTTTCACACTCTGCCATCAGTTCCCTCACACCAAAGCTGCAAGGATACAATAGTAACATCAGTATTTCCTCCTCCAGTATTTCTTCACCATTTGGCTGTCAGATCACTTTTGTGAGCTTTGTAAGGAATTTACATGAGGATGTTGAGTTGAGTTTCCTAAGACATACAAGATCCAGTGTACTCCTAAAATTCCAAATGCCCTTTTCCAGGTGCCACTCACATGAAAGTATCAGGCACATTCTTCCTTTTCTGTGTTTGACTCCATTAAATCCCCTTGGGCAAAGGGAAAGTCCCATGGAAGGGCTGGGGCTGGATAATATCTGCCATGTGCAAGATTCCTGGCTTTTTTGAGTGACAGGGCACCTCTCATCCATTTGGCAAGCCCCAACCATGTCCCACCCATATCTCAGCAAGTGCTTCTGTTTCAAGCTCTTAGTGCATGCCTAGGACCACGACTGAGAGTATGGCTGACACAACACATTAAAGCCTGAGCATCCAATACATTCTGCAAGTGTTGTTCAGATGAAGTGAAAATCACATATAGAAATTGTGCTCATCATCTCCAACATCAGCTGCCAACAGCCATCCTGAGACAAACCTCAGCCAAAGTCTGCTGAGCATATACTGAACACAGAAACTCTTAAACAGTTTTTCAACTGAGGGCAGGATGTCCTTATGGACAAGTTTCATTTAAGATGTAGCAAAGGACCATGGAATTTGTAAGCCCTAAAACTGGAACGGGAGATCTCAAACTGGGCTCTGTGTGGCTGAAAGCCTGAGGGGGTCCAAGCCATGCTCGGGGTACACACCTGGTAGCCAGAGCCCGCAGCTGGGGCCGCAGCCCAGCGGGGAAGTTGGTGTCAGCAGCATAGAGGTACCGCAGGAAGGCAGCCACAGCCCGGGCCGACACATCGCTCAGCAGCACCCGGCGCGTCGGCGCCGCCCCGTCCTCCTCCACCACCAGCCCCTCGCTGTGCACCTGGGCAGAGAGAGCAAAGTCTGCTTGCTAATAAAGCAGCACAACACCTACATTCATCCTTGTTCCCATCAGCTCCTTCCATTCACTCCCGCCCAGCCCCGGGACCAGGATGCCAAGGTGGGGCAGTTACACAGAGCTCCCTGTGGAACAGGCCATGTCCTTCTGACCCTATGGCTGCTACCTTTGTTTAACTACTTGCCTTAGTCACATGCATAAAAGGTGGTCTTAGAGTTCTCCACTTAGTTTTGCAATCAAATTACTTCCCAACCCAATTTCTGTCTACACCTCTCTGTATGAGCTTCATCTGGTCTGTGTTGAATTTACCTGGGGCTCCACAGGAGCAGGCTGGGTGCTATTCAGCCTAAGATGCTCTGGGAACGTAAGAACTCCTTCACTAGCCTTGCAGAAAGCATAGTCAGTGCAGGTACCTCCAAAGCAAGAGTGACAAAACCTCCATGTAGATTATTTTAAAGTACTTCCCAGAAACTTCCTATTCTCTGCTCACATTTCCCAGCCTGGGTGACAGGCAGGACACACCAAGATGGACAAGGCAGTTTGTGCATGCACAGGGACAAAAATGCAAGGGCAAGAAGCACTTTAAAAGCTTCCTTCATTGCTCATGGGTGGAATGCAAGGATCCTTGACTCCCCATAGCCTCCCTGAATAGGATAAAGTAGCACATCTTTCAGCACTTTGTCAGGATTTATCCTGGTTTCCTAAGCTGAAACACCGCTGCAGGTCCTGAGGCAGTTGCCATTAAGCCCAGCAGCGCTGTGTGCTGGTTTGGGGCACTGGCAGTGGGAGGGGCAGCCCGGGCTCTCCTGAGCAGCAGCAGAAGGAAAGGCAGCAGCACTCACAGCCTGAGCCGCCGCCGGACACCGCGCGTACAACACGAACAGGTGGGCGTAGAGGACGTCCCCGCTGTCCACCTGGAACTGGACATCACTCAGGTGGGGGTTGTTCACCATGGCACCGAAATCTTGAGCCAGCAGCCCGAGAGAGGACTAGGACACAGAAGGAACACAAAGACAGGTGTGAGGTTACAGATGTCACACGCTTTCCCAGATAAATTAGAAGGGAGCAACCCAGTTTGTCAGCACTGCTGTGCTGTGGGCCCAGCCTGGACACACCACCTCTGCCTCCTCAAGATAATCATCAGCTTTATGAACTTCAGGTCTTCCACAGGACGAGCACACAAGTCTAACAAACACTCCTGCTTTGTCTTCCTCTACTTTTACACAGCCTGCCCATTGTGGAGAAAGGGCAGTTGTGTATTCTGCTGTACTTGTGTCACAGCACATTATCACCCTCAGATCTCACCACATGTTTCCTGCTGTGGTCTAGCCACAGCCTATAGCTGGCCTCTTGATATAGTGCCTCCCACCACAATTTTAGGAAACTCTAACTTCCACTTCAACAGACTTGAAAAAATAAACTACAACCTAAAGTAAGAGGAGAGAGGAGGACTCAGGAGGGGGTAATGAGCCTTTCTTCTCTCTTTTTACTCTCTGGCAATGACAGCTGAGAAGAGCAGCCCTGCAACAAGGGGCCCCCACAGAACAAAACTAATGTAGGCATCCAGTTCACAGGAATTTATGAGCATGCTACTGAAAGCTCTTTTGTAAATTCCCCTCCATTTTAAAAAAGACACACAACTTTTATTATCATTCCAGAACCCCTGGCTAGAAGTCTGGGGAGGGCTGAGTTACCTGTGGCTGCTTATGGTGACAGCAAGGTCAGGCTTGGGGTACACTGCCAAAGACAGCAAGGATGGCAAGACAGCTCCTCTGGAGCTGCTCCCAGGCAATCTCCTGAAGACTCAGATCCCTCCTAGTGTTGCAGCTCTGGAGGTGGCCCTGGAGTGCTTCAGGGAAGTGTGAAACACCCTCAGATCACAGCTGGGTTGAGAAACTGCCTAACTGCATATGAAAACCAGTTTATGGTTAACATTGACCTTGTGCTTGTCAAACCTACTGCAGAGCTGAGGAACTGCAAGTTTTATTCCAGGGAACATCTGCAGGAGATGCAGTTCCACCTGGAACAACACAGCTCTTCATGTTCTTAGCAGGTTTCTACATTAGCAGTGGGCTGTGGAGAGCCAACCTTTCAACTTGCTCCAGCCAGCAGGAATTAGCAGCACACACCAGAACACTTCTCCCAGCCTTCATAGGTGGGCTAGGGAACATTCTGCATGTTGTGGCAGTGCTGTGGACAGATCTCCAAAGGGAAGACAGGAAACTCAGTTTGGAAACTGATCTGACTCCTCTTGTTTTCTTATTCTTGGCAGGTGGGATACCTGTGAGGCTGCTCTGGGCCGCCAGCAAACACAGGCTCCAGATGTGACGTTCCAGGCAGCGAGCCCAGAACGGCTTTCCTGCTGCTGCTAAAATTATCAGTCAGGAATGGGGAAATTAAACAGGGCCAGAAACGTCCTGGCTGCTCCATTCTCTGTGCAAGGCAAAGAAACTGGCCAGAAGAGAGCCCTGAGCAGGTATGAGCTGTGTGTTGGAGAACACACCAGAACATTCTCTCCTGCTGACGAGGCCACTGCGACTGGAGCTCACTGATGTGACCAAGGGTCTTCAGCACGGGGGATGTGTTACCGATGCAATGAGTGCATCTGCTCTACATGGTAACACTGTTTGTGCTCATACAAAGCACAAATCTCTCCCCCTGGCAATCCAGCTCTTCCACAACACTTCGTTTGCTCAGGAAAACTATAATGGAAACAAATAGACTCTGAAAAAACAACCATACTTGTTTTGCTGGGAGCAACGGAGTTTCAACAACAGTGTGAGAAAAGTTTCTGTATTGCTAAAGGTCTCTGGTTTAACAGAAAAACAAAACAAGACCTTTTCCTGCCAAGGATGATTTTTTTTAGTACTCCCAAAGAATATCTAGAGTTTCTGTACCAAGTAGCTGGGACCCTCAAGTTTAATACCAATTCTCACCTCAAGGAATTGTCTCCTTTTAGAAGTATCTTAATCTTTAAGCACAATATGAAAGTATGTTGTCAGAGCATTAAAATTTATCCAGCACCAAAATGTACTTCATTTCAGAGCATGATTATTTATTATCAAACAAAAGATAATAAGTTTCATCAGATAAAGTGGATGACCTTGGTAAGAAAATCAATTAGTTTTATTTTGTATGAACTTCAGTTGAATAAAACTGATTATATATTCATGGAAAAATACGCATCCTCTGGTGCATGTGGGGTAAGATGACATCTACAGAACATGACAGGCTTGATAAAAAAATCATCTGTGACTTACTAGGCTGTGCTTCTCACTCAGTCACCATAGAGCACACACTGATTTTCAAACTAGATCCTCTGTGTTCCCATAACTGAGGGTTTTCTACACCAAACCCTTTAAAAGCTCAATTAGCAGCAAAAACTGCTCTTCTTCTATGGCCCTCACAACATTCCACCATCTACCAGGCTTTTATGCCAGGATTTAGTACAAGTCAACCAGTCTTTGCAAGAATTGCCCCTCCCACTGCAGCGTGGGGAGGAAGGTGCCAGAGGAGGAAGGAGCTCCACTCAGAACCACCCAGAGCTGGGTGTGTGACACAGGGAGCAGCAGCAGCTCTGTCTCTCCTGAGCTGCTGCACTTTTCTCCTGGATAACCTGGGCATTAAAGCAGTGTACTGCAGAACATTCTGCAGCTGCATCCCTGCTTCCTACCCCCAAACACTCTCAGGGCTACAACTCCCTGACCTGCACAGCCTGGCCTTCTGCTCCCTGGCATTTAAATCATCTCTCATCAGGAGGGACAAGTGCTGAAAAATCCCCAGGCTCTGGTGGGCACTGATGGAACACCCAGCTGTGCTGATCTCACCTGTGCCCATGAGGAATCCTCAAGTCACTGTGAACCTCAAGCACCACTTTGTCTCCACAGAAAGGAATGGGAAATATTCCACACTTCTTTGAATTGCACAAATGCAACAGTGTTGGAACCCAGGGCACAGGGAATATTTCCCTGCCTGTCCTGGGAGGTCCTGAGAAGTCCTGTTTCCCAAGAAAACACTACTTTTAACCTTTGTCCATAGAGAAAGCTTCCAAAACTTTAGGATGAATTGGAGTCTACAAGTGTGTGAAATAGGTAGTGGTGTAGTTTATCACAGGGTAAAAAATTTAGAGTTTTGGGGTTTTAGTATGGAGGTAGATGGGAGGCAAAATAGAAGAATTTAAGTGTTGTCTCATCTCCTTGTTCTTCATCTACTCCATTTTCTACAGTGTTAGTGACACAGAGTGATTAGCTGGAAACAGCCACGGTGTAGATGTTGCGTAGACAGACAACTAATTAGTTATTAGTGGAAAAGTAGAAATAAAGTAAGTTTTAAGAGTTATTTAGACAAACAACTTTAATAGACCTTAAATCTGTGTATCTTATGACCACTTTTTAGTACCTCTCACTTTGTACACTAAATCTAATAGAGACAACGTACAAAACTTCTAATAAGATAAAAAATAAACTACAACCTAAAGACTGAAAAAATCTCATTCATCTCTCAATCCTAACACAGAACTTTATTAAAAGTCTCCCAACCAAAGAACCCCAAGAAGAAACCAAGACAACAGTTTGTAATTGTTACAGATGAATATATAAAGGGTAGAAAAAAAGGTTATCCTCACTCTTTTACTGCTGCTCCTGAGGAGTCTCTTCTCCTTGGATGGGGGCACAAAGCCACTAAGTGGAGGATCACTGGAAGCCAGTTCTTCTCCTCAGGGAAGAAAATGCACATCACAAATCACACACAACTCCTTGTGAGAAGAATGATCTAAGAACTTCTAAGAGGATCCTTGCTGTGCCAGCTGCTATGACCAGGCTGGCTGGGCTGAAGGCTCAGCCTCTCCCTCAGGCCTTTTTGCAGGGTTTCACTCTGGGTTGTGACGGGCTGAGGGTACCCAAGCACCATTTCACTGTTATTTATAAACATTAAAGACCCAGGGACCATTTCCTGCAGTTTAGCAGGGGAAGTGAGGAATATTATATCCAAGTGCAAATGCAGACAGGTGAGTTTAGGAACCATGTTCTCTTCCACAGATGAAAAGGAGACAAAATAGCTTCTGCTGAAGGGCCAGAGTACTTTAAGGGGTACCACTGCCTTGAAATGTGCAGTTGTGCACCACATGCAACTGTGACTGGGGACATTAGAGAGCTGCCCACAGAGGAATTCCAGGTGTTGTATTTTTTCAACCCTGAGTAGGCACAGATAAACTTCAGGTTTGTGGAATCGATGTCCAACACAAAATCATCCCTCTTGTGCATCTCTCATCCAACTGTCTCAAGACCTGAAAAGACAGTGCACAGAACAGAAAGGCTGTCCAGGTAGAATCATGGAATCACAGACTGGTTTGGGTTGGAAGGGCCTTTAAAGCCCATCCAGTGCCACCCCTGCCATGGCTGGGACAGCTTCCACTGTCCCAGGCTGCTCCAAGCCCTGTCCAGCCTGGCCTTGGGCACTTCCAGGGATCCAGAGGCAGCCACAGCTGCTCTGGGCACCCTGTGCCAGGGCCTCAGCACCCTTACAGGGAAGAATTTCTTCCCAATATCTAATCTAAATATAACCTCCCTCAGTTTGAAGCCAATCCCACTTATCCTACGTCCCTGTGAAAAGTCTCTCTCCAGCTCTCTTGTATGCCCAAGGTAAGCAGGAATGAAGATTTTGTTCCAGCTGTTGAACACATCCAGGCTCCCTCCTGGCAGAAAATACTTTGATTTCTTTAATTTAAAAATAAAATTTAGTATCTGCTGTCCAGGAATTCTCTTAAAAGCTGGGATTTATAAATAACTTCAGAAATATTGGGTTGATTGTATCTACATCTTATTGCAGGAAAATGTGCCCCCACAACATCACCTCTTGGATCAACACCAACCACCTGTGGGTGCTGCCGTGGCTCTCTGCCTCAGCCCAGCCACAGCCTGGCTCTGTGCAGCTGAAGGAACCAGGGGCAAGGCTCACAAAGCTGCCAGAACTCACCTGCTGAGTTCTGCTCTGCTGCCTGAACATGGCCAGTGTCAAGCTTCCACTGAGTAAGGGTGAGTCCTTCCCTGGCCAACTCCACCAGGTCCTGCAGGGTCTGAACGTCCTTCTGGCTTGGAGATAAAAGCTGCCCATCTCCTTCAGGGCCTGGCTTGGACTGATCAGAAGTTTGGCCTCCAACCTTTGTGCAAGTGGGTTCCTGAGAACTGAGGTCAGGCTGAGTTTGCTGGGTTACTTTTGGCTGATGAGATCCCACCGACGGCTGAAGGGTCTCTGGTTTATTCTGATCAAGTGAGGAGGAAAAAAAGACACCAAGAAATTAGGTCTTATTTTATGTATTTGCAAAGCTCAGAGTACAGTGTCTACTTCATACTCCTGAGACATTTATGAAGGATCACAGAGCATTGCCCAGGTATAGGGCATTCTGAGGAACAGCTCTCTGCAGCTCTATGAAGGACTCCCCAGAAATAAGAGAGCTCTGAACAGAAGAAAGAAAACTACAATGGAAAATGTAGAAAAGCTGGTTTCTGCAGGAGCATGTCTGTGCAGGAAACTGCCAAGCAGGGAGAAAGGACGGGGAAATGCTCCCAATTCAACATCTAAATATTTCATTATAGCTTGAGTTTCTGACAAAAGTCACAGCTGAAGCTCTCCAGGTTCTTCTGTTCTGAGTTCTCAAATGCTTTTGCAGTTACATGTAACTAAATCAAACTTTCACCTTGGATGGGTATTTTCCAGGTTTGATCTTCGTTTACCAAAGAACAATTTTGCTTGTTTATTTCTAAGTAAAAATAGCTCAGCCATTTCTGTGAATGGAAACAGAGGGAAAACACACTCTTGCCATGATTTTAAAGACCTTCCTGCTTTTTATTTTTAAACTTCTCTGGCAGTTTTTGGCTTGAATGAAAGGTCAAAACTTCCTAGAACAGTCCTTCCTCTCCAGCCTCAACCTGCAACAAGCCAGAGAAACATTGGGCTTTGACTAGGGAAGAAGTATTAAATAAAGCACTTAAATATGCACAGTAGATTTTGTACAGGAGCACCAAACACTTCTTCAAGAGAAGAAAGAGAAAAGCAAGAGAAATTATATCCTTCTTGGAGAAAAGAGACTGAAAGACCTTCGTCTGTTTCTGTGGGCACTTTTTATAAAAATACAGAGCACTGGAAGAGGCAGATCCAGGTGGAACCAAAGTGAAAGAGTGGAACTGAGACCTGGATCAAAGCTCACATGAGGCACTGTGAGGCAGTGGGATGCACAAGGAAAGCCTGAGTGCAAATGCTTTGCTGTACAACTCCAGACACTCCCACCTTCTCTGTGCTAGCAAACATCAGGTTTCAGTTTAAATTTTTCTCCCCAGTCCTTGCTAAGTGCAACACAAGTAAAGTTCACGCTAGAAATGACCAGAAAGAAGTGCCAAGTACAAAAACAAGAGTCAGGCTGCTGTAACTATGGACAAACTAGTGGCACAATGAGCAGGATAGGATCCCTTTACTCAGTACTCTCTGTTCCCATCCCTTTTACTTTCTGAAAGCTCAAAGACCATGGTAACATCAGCCTTGTTCTCATCTCCAAAAGGCAGAAATGAAAGTTCAAACTTGACTGTGGAAGAGCAGGGGAGAACAGGTCACAGGCAGTGAGTGTGCAGACAGAGGGGATCAACTGCTTTACATTCCAAACCAGGAAACAGAAGGGATACAGGGTAAACATCAAGAACTAAGGCACACACGTATCAGAGCAAGGACAACAGAGCCCCACCTGCACAGGCTTCCAGGGTACAATTGGAGGGGTTAAGGCTGCGGTGTAGAATGATTCGGGGTCACAGGGTCCTGTCAGAGCACTCATCTTCCATAAAAAGCATTTATTGACTTTGGACAATGACATGAGCCAGGCTGCTTTTCCAGATTCATCCTCCAGAATCCTACTAATGGGCAGCTGAGGGGTGGGAGGGAATTCCACCTCTTCTGTCAGCATCACAGCTACTCGCTCCTGGATCCTCTTGTGCACCTTCTCCGGGTCCTGGAGCAGCAGCGGTGGAGGGGCACTGGTGCCTTTCCTACGCCTTTTTTTCTCTTTAAAAAGAAAAGGAACCCAAGTGAGTAAACAGCTGAACACACAGGGCAGAGGAGATCAACACAGCAGCTTCTTCAGTGCTGTAATCAGTGACAACCAAAAGGCATGGGAACACAACCCTTGAGATTGTGCAGGTAATCCAAAACCTCACATGGCCCTCACAGGAGAAATGAACTCCACCAACACACCCACGAAGGACTCGTGGGTGGTATTAAACCACAGCTCACACGAACACTGGGCAGCTTTCATTTGGAAATGCTGTGTCTTACTACCTTTGCCTTACTAATGCCCAACCCCAAATCCAACTGGGAGTACCCATGGGCACGAGCAGGGTTGTGAAGAGTGAAGTCTCCCCTCTGTACAGCTCTCAACCCTCTCCCCAAAGGCAGCTGTCTGCCTTTCTAAACCCTTCTGCACTCTGAAATGGTGAGGCCCTGCTCAGCAGCATGCACTGGACACACATGGCACTGCAGAAAGGACAAAATGATACAATGCTAAAAAAGCTGCATTAATCCAGGCTGCAGCAGGAAGAACAGGAAAAGAATATATTACAGGAGAAATAACAATCATATTTTCCTGTTATTTCTCCTCACTTCCACAGTTCACAAGAAACAATAGCTTAAGACTGTTTTACAGATTCAAAACAACAAATCAGTGAAAAAAAGCCCAGGATTCCTGAAGCCCATGGACATCCTGCTGTCATTCTCGACTGCATCTGGATACTGCATATTGTTGAAGCTCTGACAGCTTAAATAAACCAGAAACAGGGCTGTCATCCCTCCTGTATCCAACAGGGAAGTTTTGGTGGAGAGCAGCCTCATTACTCCAGCAATAACACAGCCTCAGACACTAACTTGCTGTAACACATACCTGATCCTGGCTTCCATTTGATTGGGAAAGCAGCCACTGCTTTCACATTTGTAACTGATTTTGCTTGTTCCTGCTTTTCTTGCTCCAACAGAGAGCGTGACATTGCCATGGCAACCTGCAAATCTTCATCCTTAGGCTCCATTTTGGGCCTCTTCTGTGTTTTCCTCAAGTCCTCGTTGGAGGGGCCTTTCCGCTTTGCCCTGCTGGGCTGATTGCTGAAATCCAAGAATGCAGCAGGAAGCCCCAGTTAATGTGGCTGGATCAGAGACAACAACCACTGAGTACTCCAGAGCAGCTGTTCCATTTGCTCAGAGAGATTCCCAGGTCAAGCATAATAAAAACCATTCAGTACTTTCTTTCCTAGCAGAGAGCAAAGGATTTCTTATCATTCATGGAATTTAGAGAAGTCTTATTTTGGGATGTAATCATCTGCTATCTCTATCTTGAATGATTTTTTTTCTACCAAAGGGGAACATACAAATTGAAGCAGAGAGAAAATCAGATCACCAGAAAATGCTTTCCCACCCTTCTGCTTAGGGAACAGGCAATGGTCCTTTCTTGGCACAACAGGACTTAGGAGCCCCTCCACAAATTCACTCAGGCACCACTTGGTGCACTCTGAAGATTCTGCTCAAATTCAAGCGAGCAGCTCTGTACCAAGCACATTCCAAAATGTCACACCTGCTTCCTCCTTGGCTCAGGGTGAAAGGATGTTCCCAGGACAGCCATGAACTGAGGAGCTGAGGCACTGGCACCACAGATCTCAGGAAAGGCTCCACACTCCGTGGTTCACTCAATAAGCTCAAACACACCATTCAGCTTTACTGAGCAATTGCCTCACAGAGCACAAATCATTCTGACAAACCACTGGAAGGTTATTTACTCCCCATTTTGCTCCTCTCTGCTGGCTTTTAAAGTCATCCACCACCTGGCCTCTTCTGAGGGAAATTCAGATGATTTCTCCAGCTGACTGCCACATCCTCCTCCCCTGGTACTGGGTCATGGCTCTACTTGACCTGCTCTGGGCTCAGGGTTTGCCCAGTGTGTGAGTCAGCCTTGCATTTACTGTTCTTCCCGACCTCCAACACCTCTCAGGCCAAAGGAAGCAACCAGCATCTTTTTTTTTCCTACCAGCTTACCTGGGACACTGTAGAGCTGCATCACCAAGTGTGGCCACCTGCAACTGCACTGCCTGAAGAAGCAGATTAGGAGGCACATCCATCTCCACAGCACAGCGTTTCAGGTGACTGACTCGGCTCTGCAGGGTTTGGAACTGCTTCCCACAGATGGGACACTCAGGGACCACTGGTTTGCTGGAGGATGACATCTGGGCTTCTTCCATCTCATCCAGACACCTGGGGGACAATGGCAAAGCTTACCTATGGAGACTTTAAAGGGTCCATGCTAAGACTGGAGCCATTAATATATTAATATTACTAATAGAAAGCACAATCACTTCTAATATCAGTAACAGCCATGAACATCCACTAAAGAAACAAGAACTATGTGCTCACTGCTGTGAGGAACACGACATGGAACAGTTACATGGAGATAATGGTCTCAGAGGCATATTAAAAACATATTGCTCAAAGGCAAGTGCAGTGAGTAACTCTGGAATCATAAAATCCCACATGGTTTGGGGTGGAAGGGACCATAAAGGACATCTTGATCCATGTCCACTAGAACAGGTTACTTCTTGAGACCTTCCACTAGAACAGGTTACTCCAGCCCTGCCTTGAACAACTCTTGGAATAAGGAGTCCATAGCCTCTCTGAACAACACACTCCATGTGTGCCCACCACCTAATCACTCTTCCTGCACTCATTTGAACATTCCAGCTCATTTACAAACCCCTGTTAACAGAAAAGGGAGCAGCTGAATTGACACTGCTCCAGAGTGCAGCATGATGAACTTCAAATAATTTCTGGCAGGCCAAAACTATGTAAAAATTTGTATTTGTTCTTTTTCTGTCTTTCTAAAGAGATTCAGGGTATGAAATCCTGCATCTGCAGGACCTATTACAAAAGTCACTCCCTGATCAGGTATTGACACACACAGGGCTGTACCAAGAGACCATTCTGCACTGGTGATTACTGGTGTGTCAGTGCATCTGTCCATCTACAGCTTCACTCTTGGGATGAAGGCTGCTATCAAAAAATCCCTGGCTCATATAACCTTTTAATCTCAACATATGATTACATGTTAATACTTCAGAAAGCCTGACTTTCAAAAAAAAAACATATCTAGCACTGTCACTGTTTTATAGCTTTTGTCCACCCAAGCAGCAAAAATTGTCTGAAAACAGAAAAAACAGTAACAACTAGAAAGCTGCAGGTGCAAACAAGCCTGATCAATGGCAGCCAGTCAGTAAATGACGTAGGACTGGACAATTTACATCACTCCTGCTCTCTGGAGGTGCTTGAATTAGGAATTTACAATCATTCAAATGCGTTGTTTCTGATACTTTGTCAACAGAAAAGCACAGTTTCAATTTCCAAAGAGTTGCCTGTACATAATATATTGTGTTTGATTTTTATCACTAAGGAAATTGTTAAATGAAGGGCAGTTAAATGAAGTAATTTCAATTGAGTCATCTCTCTGAGTAGCATCACATTTCCCTCAGCAAACAGCTCAGATACAGTCACATAGCAGATGTCCTGAGATGAATTTCAGCAAAACAGAGCAAACACAACTTTTTTGGCTGAAATCAGTAGATCTCAAAATTTGCATTATGGAGTCATCACTAATGGAATCATTAAGGTTGGAGAAGACCTTTAAGATCACCGAATTCCTTTAAAATGGCAGCTCCTCTGCCACACTGCTAATGAAAGCAGGTTTGGCCTGGCCACACACATGCAGAAGCCCTGCAGGACAAGGCAATCAGCCTCTGCTTTCACACCAAAATGACTCGCTAATTCAAGTCATAAAGGTACAGACTGTTATGCAGAGTCCCTGCTCCCACTTTCTTCCAGGGCTGAGCTGAGGGAGGAGTCTAGGGGCCTGGATGGGAAGGACAGGTCCTGCTGGTGTTTGACCTGTTGACGTGCTGCTCTCGCCGCAGGGTGTTCATGGCGGTGAGATCCTTCTGGCAGATCTGACAGAAGAACAAGCCTGCATCCTCCAGGCTTGCCAGGGCTTCCTCCTTGGATTCCTGCTGAAGAGCCAAAGCCAGAGCACTGTCGTGCTCCACGGATGGGAGATGGTGAGTATCTGGCAAAGAAGGCAGAGGTGATGTAAGATGGAAAACAAAATCCTGTATGGAAGGTGAGAAACTGCTACACTTGACAGTATTAGCTGATTAAACTAGACATACAAAAATTCATTGCAATCTTTCTCTTGCATCTTCACACCTGATCTCCACCAGGAAAGTGGAGATCAGGTGCTCCTTTCCAACACCCCAAGACTGGACCAGCCCAGGAGCAGGAGGTGACAATTCGCTCACAGAGCATCACATGTCAGAGACAATGAAGGGACAGTTTTGCCTCAAGTTTCTGGGGAGAATATGGAATTTTTCAAATGTATAACACAGCAGATTTTCATGTCCATACAGAACCAATAGGGACTTGATCTATAAAGAACCAACCAGAGTAAATTTGCTGTGAATTCAATTTATCAACACAGAACATACCACCTTAGAGACTGCCTGGAGATGTACCAAAGATGAGGCTACCTAAGAGCTGCCTAACACTGTCCCAAGGGAAGGATGACCAAGTTCACTGATCAACCTGTTTCCAAAATAACAATTATTCCTCTAGAATTTACACGAGATTAATTCAGCCTTAGAGAAGAGCTGGGAAAAAAGTATGGATAATCCTTTAAACAAAGGGATCTGGAGTGATTTGCACAGCAAGCCACTAGGCCAGGCAGGAACAAAGCCCTGGGATCAGGACAGCTCCTCAGGCACCCATCCTCACCAGCCCCTCATTCTGCACACACCAGAGCCAAGAGGAGACACGTACCATCCTCAGGGGGGTTCTGCTCCTGGCTCCTGGCAGGGAAATCCCCACTGGCTGCAGCCTTTGGCTCGCTCCCATCCCAGCTGTGCTTCAGCTGCTCGGGTGCCACCCTCTTGAACTGCTGCATTCTCTCCACCACCAGCTCTGCCACCCGCACCTTCGGGGTGGGTGAGGAGCAGATTCCTGGAGGAGCAGCAGGAAGGAAGGGTAGGGTGGTCTGGGAACAGCCACTCGCAGGATTTACTAGAGGGGGAGAAAACACCATTTTACCAGGCAGTTTTAAACACACGCTGAGAGCTGCTGGGAGGCCCTTCCCTGACAGCAGCCTGGGCCAGGCCCAGCTCGGCAACAGCCACTCCTGGAGAAGTGAACAGTTCGTGTAGCCACAGTAACAACATCGGGCTTCTCTGCTCCAGGGGTGTTTAGGGACCTTTGTATCCCTTCCAGAGGCAGGAATATTAAGGAGTCCCTTGCATGAAGGACTCCAGCAGGGACATGGAAGGCAGTCCCACAGCCCTGCTCTCCCAGCATTCCCACCAGGCAATGTCCCAGTCCTGACTGACTTAATTTATCAGTTTAAGGACTTCCATCACTGTAACTGCATTGTGGCCATCACGTTTAACAGCTACTGAAGGAATTAATCCTTTATGAATTAATCCAACACCTTTCTTAACTCATTCAGGCTTTTGCCCTTGAAAACATCCAGTGACAATATGTCACCATACAATGAGGCACTGAGTGAAAAAGCACTGCAATATCCTCTGAGCTTGCTTCTGGATGATCTGAGAGTACTTTTCTCAGTTCTAATACTGCAAAAAACAGTGAATAATGACTGGCCAACAAATCACTTTGTACCAAGGCTTCACCTTACTGAGCCTGCAAGCACAGAACACACTCTTAGGTTAAATCTGAGTAAGACACAAGCCTGCTTCCAACAGTGCTACTGTGTCCCCTCCAGATGGATTTCTCAAAACCTTCACTGAGCTACAGAGTCCTCCCAGCCTTTGCCTATCTTCTGGTTGAACAATTTCAGGTCACTTACCTGTCAGAGGCCTCTGGCTGCACTCAGTGGTGCCTGTGCTCAGCTGGCTGGCAGGGAGAGGGCTCCCTGCTCCATCCCCCTGTGCAGTCTCACCACTACAGGCTGCAGCATCACCATCTTCTTCGTGCACCAACGTTTGCTCCTTTGCACCCAGATTTTGAGGCAAGTTTGTCTCCTTCACTGCTGGTAAGTGATGATGGGTTTGGCTCTTAGCAGCAGTTTTGCCTCTTCTTAATTTGCTTCGTGTTGTGGTGCTCTTTGGCCTGTTCTTTGTTGCCTCAGCATCCCCAGCCTTTTTCTTTGCCCTACTCAAAATATTTGCCCACAACTCTTTAAAATCATTGTCCTGTTCATCCATTGGCTTTCCAGTAACACTGTGGCCTACAAACCCTGTGAGGACTGGAGGGCAGGAGGAAACACCAGAATCAGCTCACATGTGCAGCAGCCCTTCCAGCACCTCAGAGATGTCCATTCTCCAGGCTCCAGGGAGGTCACCAGGCACAGTGGGCACTTCCAACAGTTCATTCTTCCACACAATTCACACTCAGCAGAGCATGTTTTCTCTCCAAGGACCTCACCTGCTTCCACAAGCTGGTTCTTCAGAAGACTCTGGACCATAAGTTAGGCACCTCAGTTTGTGCAGAGCACGTGTAGGATCATCATGGTAAGCTACAGAGCCTCAGGGAGACACTTATGAAAGCCCTTAAACAAAGAAACAAAAGCAGTGGTCATGCACGACGGTACAGGCAGATGCACTGTGGGACAAGGTGTAAATTGCTGAAGGAGAAGAGAATTTGCATGAAATACTAAGATTAGAAACAGCACATATTGACCCCAAACAGTGTCCCTATAGTTGTACTACAGACATGCCCAAGCCCCATTAGCAAAGGAGAGGAGAGCTTTTAAAACAGGTATCTGATATGGGGTAGGTTTTTGTCTTGGAGCTCTGGATTCAGACTGTCCTTCTGTTATCCCCATTCCTACTTATATTTATATAGCACAAGACCAGCTAATGCAGCAGGAAAAAACCCATCTTTCAGCTCATGCAGTGATTCTGGAGTGTTAAACTCTGCTTTGAGACACTACAGCTTCAGAGAGGGGCCCAACCTCATTTGGAAAAGTAAACAAATGGAGTTTCTGGCACTTCAGAAGGGGTTTTAGGACAAGGCAGAGAACAATTCCATTAAACATGTTCACCTTTTCTCTCCTCTTACATCCACTGTTGCTCACTTAGGAGCTCTCCTGCTCCTGCTGAATTCTTCCCCTGAGTACTCAATAAACCACGGCACCAACCGTGTTTCACAAACTGCTGTCACATACATAAGATAAACAGACTAAATAAATGGTATTTTAAAATGAATTTCTTAATCTTTTCAGCTACAGCAAGAACAGCAGTACTCGGCAGGGATTACCTGGAACAGCAGTGGGCACAATATCCAGATGGAAATGCCATCAACTCCCAGGCAACATTAAAACTAGAGCTCTATTATTACATATTTTCATTGTCCTCTTCTTCCTAGCCCTGAGTTCATGATGGTTCTGGCTATTTTACCAAGGGTTTTATATTGCTCCCAAAACCTACTTCTTTCAAACCTAAACCAGAGTGTTTCACTTGGAAAGGCAGCAGCTGTGGTCCAGTTACTCCAGTAAAGCTCTGGGCACAGAAGGACTCAAAAAGCAGCAAAAACACATGGGAGATTGTTTTCTCAAATGGCTTGGCTGCAGACATGAGAGGCTGAGGAATGCTGGTTACACACTCCCATGGGTCAGCCTTTCCTATAAGTAATTACAGATGTTAATGGATTTATTTATTTTAAACCCAGGCTCCCAGACCTGCAGAGGATTTTGCTGTGAATCTTGCAGTAATTTTCTGTTAGAGAGAAACAAAAGTTTTATGTAGCCAGTTCATAAATTTACTTTTTCTGGACAGAACACTGGTGTAGTTATAACTGTAAATTGACCATTTTCTTCTAAGGAGGAGACAGCATGTGGAGAAGTCCCAAATCTCCCATCCTACATGGCTTTAAAAAGCACAGACACATCTGTACTGCTGGATTATTTATGGTGAGCTCCTGACATTAAACTTTAAAACAGATCAGCACTTTGGCATTTGCTATCAGTATTCAGTGTCCCAGGCAGATCAGATCAGACACACCTGTGATGCAAAACTAAGAATTTATCTGTATTACTCCTCCCTTTCCAGACCCACATTTACAGGATCTGCTCTGTTCAACATCAATATTTCTGAAGCTGCTGCTATTGCTGCCCCTAACAACCAGCTTTGGCACCAGTTTATTGAGCTCAAAAAGTAATGCTTTTGAAAGCATTTGAAATCATTTCTTTCAGTATAATATTCAATTCATTTTGGAAGATTTTAGGACTCAACAAATCACAAATAAGCAGCACTTACCTGTTCACTGAGATGCCAAATCTATAGCCCAGCTGTGCCCTTCAAGTAAACATGGATCAGCAGAATGGTGCAAAGCAGGACCAGTAAGAATGAAAGATAGAACCTGGAAAATGGAGGGAAATGGATAGATTTAGTTTATTTTGAAAAGACCACTCTTGATGATCATTTGCACCATTTCAATAGGTACCTGATGGGAGCCTACAAAAAAGATGGAGAGGGACTTTGGACAAGGGCCTGGAGTGACAGGACAAGGGGAAAAGGCTTCCCACTGCCAGGGAGCAGGATTAGATGGGATATGAGGAAGAAAATCTTCCCTGTGAGGGTGGTGAGGCCCTGGCACAGGTTGCCCCAGCCCTGGAAGTGTTCCAGGCCAGGCTGGACAGGGCTTGGAGCAATGTGGAATAGTGGAAGGTGTCCCTGTCCACAGCAGGGGGGTGGAACTGGAGGATCTTTAAAGTCCCTTCCAACTCAAATTATTCTGTAATTCTATGATTTAAAAGTATGTACCTATTACATGCCTTCAATTTACTGCCTTGTAATTACTTAGTTAAATCATAAAACCCTTAAAAAAAACCCCAAACAGCTAAAACATCTGCTACCCTCCCACTTTTCAGAGCAGCCTCTCTTTTAACCCCTGAAAACATTTTCCACCAGCAGTCCAACTTGACATGCTCTCCAACACACAGCACTCGGGCCTGCTCACTTGCTGCTTTACACTGCCTGTCTGTTCCAGGAACAATCCTGCTGCCAGTTCAGTCTCCAGGAATGTGTCATCACCGTGGCTCCAACAGTCCATCCCTGCTAGGCAGGCCTCCACAACTCACACAGACACCTCCCCCTCCTGAGCACCACACTGCTGCCTCAGGACATCTCCTCCTCAACTCCTCAGCTTGAAAGAAAAATTCACTTTATACTTCCTAAACCAGGACAGTGCCTTGGAAGCAATCTCTTGGATTTCACAAGAGATGCTGAAGGAAATGGGATTATTTAACTTTAGAAAGTGAAGCAAAAACAAATCCTGAATTATTGTCTGGGGTCCTGAGCACAGGAAGGACAAGGACCTGCTGGAGTGAGTCCAAGGGAAGCCACCTTTCTACCCCACCCCTGGCTCCAGCTTCACCTCAGTCTTCAGAAATCAGCTAATTGCCAGGGCCTGGATGACCCTGGGCTGCTAATTACAGAGGGCAGGCAGCAGCAGGATGATGGGATGGCACTGGAAGTTTCATCACCTTCTTCTCCTTTCGTGGAAGCTGCAGCCAAAGGTCTGAGGGTTAGTGATAAAACTTCCAGGCCAGTCAGACCAAATACTGCGAAAGGGAAGAATTTCTGCAGTGTTTTCTCTGGCAGCCACACCAGAAGGAGATCTCTAGGGATTCCTCCAGACCAAATCTTGCAACAAAAAATCTTCCGACTGGTTCCTGATGGAGAAGAACCTGTATGTCAGTGGTGTGACTTCTGAAAAAGCACATTATCCTCCAACCTTTTATGGACTCTTCACCAGAGCCTGTTCTCTGCAGGTTCCTGCACTAACCAACACCTTTATCACTACTTTATCAAGACATGACACTGCATCTGTACAGGGCAGGCTCTCTGTGGCTGCAAAAGTGCAAAAAATTTAACACTGAGGACAACAGGGCTTGTTCTGTGAGGAAAGAACAAATATAAGTGCAAAACACAAATCCAAAGAGGGTACAGCTCTCTTGTCCTGGTCTCTGCCAGCTTCTCTGTGCCAGAAAAGGGTAACAAAACCAGATGTGGAAAATAAGAAATGATGCATTAATTCAAGTCTCTATAAAGAAGGGAATGCTAGGTAGGAAAATCATACTGAGATTCCAAGGAGCAATCTTAGGAGGGATCAGCACCAGTGTCCATCTGGCAGCACCCACTTCCAGATCTGATATCCATCCCTTCAGTCCTCACATTTCTGTTCAGGGCTACACCTGCCCCTGCCAGCACCCTGCTCATACGGCAAAGCATTTCACAGTCACTAAAACATCTATCACATTCGAGACAGAATTTAAAATCATTACTTACACAACAATGTGTTCCTCTACCAACATGTCCCCAGAATAGAAAATTCACTTTATACCTCCTCTGGAAGGACAAAGGGGAAGTGAAGAGAAAAATAAAAACTAACGGTCACTGAGGTGCAAATGCCCCTGGCAGTATGCAAACACAGCAGCACATCACTCACAAAGAGAAGCAGCTGCTGATGCAAAAATCAAATTGGTTTGACTGAAAACAACAAGTTATTAACTTAAAGAGAGTAATACAATTGATTTTAAGGACCAAATAAAAACATTTCGGTAGAGGCCTCAAAAATCAATAAAGAGAACAATGCTTGATAAAAACTCACTTGGTTTTCAGAGAAGGAAAAGTAATCAGAGTGATAATAAAAACAAAGATGTAAAATAATATCATGGTGATGGGATTGGATTCTGAATATAAACAATGCAATGTATTAAAACCAGGAGGTAAAATTACCTTGCCAGAAAAAGTTAAGGACTTTCAAAAAAGACAAAAAAGACCTTTTTCGGTGTACATTAAAACAAAGAAAAACCTACCAAGGCTACATCAAACCATGGAATTGTTAATCCTGCAAATATTAAATATTTCCATAACATCCATCCCCTGATGGTGCTGAAAGCAGCCTATTTTAGGAGCAATCCAAAGCACACTGAAAAGCAGCTGCTGAAGGTGTTTCTGTCAACAGAATCAGATCATTTGCAAGCAGAAGTCACTGTGATTTTTCAAAAAGGACAATCAGGGAAGTAAACACCCATCTTGCAGACTGAGCTCAACACCAGGCTGATAAAGAAAGGGCTTAGATGGGAATTGATGAATAAAGAGGGATAATAAAATTAAGCCAAATCAACATAGTTTATAAAAACCCAGACCTACATTCAGCTAATAATGAGAGCTCTCTCTGTTATCAGAGGGGTAATTCTTCTAGAAACCACTAAAGGAGTATCAAGGGACAAAATGATTAATTAAAATCCAACAAAATCAATACAGGGCATTTAAAATTATTAAAATGCAGCTGCAAACAGTTGTCATTGAGCACCTACCTTTCTAGTGGCACCCCACAGAGATTAATCTCTGCCTGTCCTGTTTTTCTGTTCTGTACCTTAGGAACTGAGCTGGGAGAGACCCGAACCACCAGGATCAAGCTGACAAGGAAAGAACCCTTGGCCAGCCCATCATTCTTCCAGAGCACAGTGGGACCTTGTCCCAGGTGCCTGACTCCACCCCAACAGGGAGAACTGTGACCATGTCAACCAGTTCTGTTATTCTGCAGATCCAGAATGGAGCAGTGATATTTGTGGCAAGAAGATGAACTGAATAATTAATGAAAAAGTGAAAATAAAGAGAAGTAAGAACACTCCCAGGTTAAACACTTAAGCCATTCCTTTCCAAGAAGGCAGTGTTATTCTGAAATGCACATTCACTTAAAACGAGGTCAGTTCTACTGGTTTTTTTTCCCAAAAATAATGTCTTCTGAGTTGTGATTATGTTGAAGCCAAATATTAAGTGAGATTTAACAGAGTATCTTGATTTCTCTAAAACATGAGGATACTCTCTTTGAAAAGGTGACTAAACTCATCATGGATATCTTCAGGTGAGCTGATAATGCATCTTTCACACTAACACTTCATTAATTCACAACAATTAATAACTTGCTCTCCTCTCAGCTAAAATCACACACAACAGCTACGCTGAACCACTCAACACTCTGCATGTAATGAAAACTGACCCAGTGGGAAAAGCAAAGTGTCAAAAGAACTTGAGGTACATTTTCTTCCAAATGTAAAGCTTATGGTAACAATTCTTTCTGTTTCCAGTTTGCCTCTGACAGACCTTTACTGGTGTCCAGATAACTGTTCTAATCCAAGTACCAAAATCAAAGGGGAAAGAAGGGACCAGGACAGGAAGAACAGTATTTTAAACAGCCAAGCACACAAGGGACTTTTTTTTTGTGGACAAAACCCAGTCTGTGATGTTTGAGAGTTCATTCAGAGCCAAAAGACTGAGCAACAGCCAATGTCACTGTCATTAAGCTTTACTGCAGTCAAACTGGTTTTGCCCAGCTGTAATTTTGGCTTTATTTAAAACCTGCATGGTTAAAATAAACACCTGTGTGTCTGCAGGTCCGGGGACCAAGTGTGGTCAGGAAAGCAGCTGACACTGCCTCCCTTCAAGGCAGGCCCACATCACAGAATCATGGAATGCCTGGGGCTGAAGACACCTCAAAGCCCATCCCACTCCACCCCTGCCATGGCAGGGACACCTTCCCCTGTCCCAGGCTGCTCCCAGCCCTGTCCAGCCTGGCCTTGGGCACTGCCAGGGATCCAGGGGCAGCCACAGCTGCTCTGGGCACCCTGTGCCAGGGCCTGCCCGCCCTCACAGGGAAGAATTTCTCCTCAGAATCCCATCCAACCCCACTCTTGGGCAGTGGTGAGCCATCCCCGCTTTGTGCCGTGCTCCAGGCTCTTGTCCAGGCTCCCCCTTCACCCTGCTGAATGCGCTGCTCCGTGTGCCCCGAGCCCGGCAACAACGGATACAATGCAACGCTGCTTCACGGAGCGGCAGCAAATGCCCCAGAACTGCTTTCGTGCTAACACTGCTGGAAAGAAGTTTGCTTTGAAGCTGGACCCGTCAAGGGTTCCCAAGGAATCGCAGCGCTGTCAGCGGAACAGCCTCGGAACCCTGGCGGCCGCGCCTCCTTCCTCTGCACAGCGCCGCCTCTGCTCCATGCCCGCCTCTGGTGCCCCGCTGACACCGCGGACGGAGCCCCGGCACCGCCTGTCCCGCGGGGCTGAGCTCCAGCCGGGCCCCG
>WEZZ01018151.1:76608-106769 GCA_013400585.1 Chloropsis cyanopogon
CCGGGGCGCTGCCTCTCCTCGCCCCGGGAGAGCAGCGTCAGCCTCTCTCCGACGGGCGGCGGCGTCTAGTGAGGTGAAGCTAGCACGGAGCGGCGGCGGCTGCCCGGCCACCACGTCCCGCCTCACGGCCCCAGCGAGCCCGGCCCCAGCCCCGTAAAGTAAGAACAGGGAGGGCGTTTGATCCAGTCCTTGGCACCGCCTGTCACTGAGGCGAGTGGCCAGAACACCACCGAAACAGGAGAGCATATGGTGCAGCACGGCTGGTTTGTATTATTATGGAGTTCCAATACATAGAAATCAATGTATCTGTCTATAAAAATATAAATATGAAGTTTAAGCATGGAGAGAAATACACACCACTTGCTCGTGAGCACGGAAAATCACTTGTCTCCGCCTTAAAACCTCAGGCACGCCTGTGCCGGCCGTGCAGCTGCAGCCCATTGCAATTGTAATGTTTGGGGATTGTAATCAATGCTGTGCTGCTCATGTGGAAATTGATGGAAACGCTGAAATTGCACGGTGAGCAGTGGCAGTGGCATAACTCAAGCTTTTCTGTCAAAAGAGCATTGCCTTTTTATTTTGTACTTTATTCTGCCTGGAGTTGAGCAGGAAAACAAGTGCTCTTTTCCCACGACAGTTAGCTCCAGCTCAGGATCCTCAATGAGTACGAGCTTGGAGTCAGGGTCAACAATAATTTCCTCCAAATCCCTAGCTAATTGTGGCCAGAGGTTTGCAGGTGTAAAACCACCTGAGATGGGGAGGGAGGGTTCATACACTGGATCTGCATTTTGAATGCCTGACTGAAATTACAATTTCAATGTTGAAGTCAGGACTTATTTCTCAATGCTTAGTCTGGCTGTGGCAAGGACCAAAATTGCTGCTTCAACACTTCATAATAGGCCAAGAGGCAGAGGAAGGAGGTTTAGTGGTACACAGAACACTCTGGAGCTTCAAAAACATCAAGACAGGCACTTCACTAGTAACTACAAATCAATTCTAATGGTGAACAATGTGATGTCTCCTTTACACATAATTACATCTCAGTCCCTAATTTGACATCACCAGAAAAACTTATGAGGCTGTTATGGCATTGCCTGTTTGAAAACCTCGAGAAAAAGAATCAACAACAACTTTTAGAATGAAATACACTCTTTCAGCACTGTGAGTTTTCACTGCCAGCAAAGCAATTTAATTTTTAATCTGTTCAAACCATTTTAGCTGGAAACCCTTGAATTTTAAGGAAAGGATGGTTATTTTGGCAGGACTGAGGGGTGTCTTTTCTGCAGTGTCTCTCCCCCAGAGATGCAACATGCCCCTGTCAGTGCAAAACTGATGAGAAGAAATCCTTTGGTTTGTGTCTTTCAACACTTCTGCTGGTTTATTCCTGATCCTGCTCAAGTTGCTGCACTGGTGGGAATTAGGAGCCCTCCAAAGAAAATCCTGCAAGTGCCTGTTGCACAAACAGACCGAAAATGCTCTGGCTCCCTACCAAGACACAGGAACTACACCAAGGCCCCAGGACACCTCTTTGCACAGTGCCCTAAACTGCACTGGAAAGCTCCCAGGAGCCAGGTGAGTTGTGCTATTCCCAGTGAAGATGCATCCAAAGCACTGGCACTCCATGGTCCGTCCTGGCCAGCAGATGGGCTTCTATTTCACAGGACACCTCAGGGCCATTCTAAAGGCAGCAAGGACGTGGTTCTCTGGTCCCTGTTTGTCCCCAGCATCAGCTGGAGGGTGCAGCAGCAGTGACAGGTGCAGCGAGGAGAAGCAGCCCTCCCAAAATCAGGCTGCTGCTCTGAGGCAGACTGCACTTGCACTCCCAATTTTTTAATAATTCACTTTTCCTGCCCCCCAGGGAACTGCTCTGTATTGGATGTGGCTCAGGGCTCCAGAAT
Source organism: Chloropsis cyanopogon (assembly GCA_013400585.1). Classification (NCBI taxonomy): domain Eukaryota; kingdom Metazoa; phylum Chordata; class Aves; order Passeriformes; family Irenidae; genus Chloropsis; species Chloropsis cyanopogon. The sequence continues at coordinate 78,507 of WEZZ01018151.1, forward strand.
GAAAATTTTGGGTTAATTTAACGTGTACTCAGCCCTGAATTACACCTGTGTAGCTGCAGGCAGGTCCCTGAGGCAGCAGCACTTGGGACACGCTGTGAGGGGCAGGGCAATTCCTGTCACACTCTGGGGTGTCCCTGCAGAAAACAGCGATTATGGGACTTGTGAACATTACTGCTGACATGAAAAGGTTTCAAAATCACTGCCAGAATTCCCTGGGCATTGGGATTTATAGTAAATATTATCTACATGTCTATGAGTACACAAATTACAGATTATGCAGAATGTACATACTCATCCCCCGTGTGCTGCAGTCAGCATTGCTCAAAATTTCTGTTTCATTTTCTCTCTGCTCAGTTTAAGAGCAGATCCCCTGCTTTCTGTTAAGGCTTGTAGCACTGGTGGCTCTTTGGCACCTTCAGATTAACTTGTCTAAGCTTTTCATGCAAGTTGATTCAATTCAGTTCAGCAGTGACCAGAGAAGCAGCCACTGAGGCCAATTCCAATGAATAAAGTTTGGGTTTGCATCAATTTAGTGTGTTAATCTGCCTTGTGGATGACAGAGCTCAGTGCAAACTCAGCACAGAGACTTGAAAGGGCCAAACAAAGAAAAATGCAGCATTTTCCTCAAGAGCTGCTTGGTTTGTTTTCCTCCCAAGTGTGAATTTTGGGATGGTACAGGCCACTATATCCATCTCCTCTTGTAAGCCTGCCAGGAAAACAAGGGTGTTTCCATCCAGTAACTCACACGGCACGAGTTTGAGGGGTATAAACCAAAATTCATCTGGTTCTCCTGGGAAGTGAAATGAATTATCCTTTTCAAGAAGAGTCACCACCATTCAGCCAGGGCACCGGGCATTAAAGAATCTCCAAACACATTAAAAATACAGATCCCATCTAAAAACCCTAATCCCTGTCCTTTGATTTCCTGAAGCATGTTGTGAGATTACTTTGAACACTTGTTTTTTAAAATACCTGCTAAAAAAACTACTTGGGACAGAGCAAATCCAGGGATTGGGAGGCATCAGTGAAACAAAACCCTGCAGCTGAAGCTGCCTCTGCCTCCTGCCACAGCTGTCACTTCCCAGGTTTCAGAGGATTTCACGTGGCACAGTTCCATGAAGGACTGGTTTGTTGATCTAGTCCTGGACTGGGTTTTAACCCCAGTTAAGCCTGGTTTCCTTGGGCTGCAGAAGGAGAACAGCTCTGCTTGGCTCCTCAGGCTGCTTCTGGATTAGCTGACCCCAGATCCCCTGCAGATCCTGTGGAATAACATTGGATGGGTGTTTAATGGACAGCTCGTTACAATACCTTCTGCCATGTGGATTTTAGAAGAGGAGGAAACTGCTTCTTTCCATAATTTTTCATCTTTCCTGCTGCTGTAAATAGATTTAACAATGAGACCATCAGGAGTCTTTACAAATTGAAGTACTTAGTGAAGCCTTTGGTCCCTGTGCTCCTGCCAGCTCTTCCATTTCAGCCAGGACTTAACAGCAGACTTTACTGATTCCCACTTGTTTGCACGTCAAGCCAGTTCCAGGAGGGATGTGTTGGAAAAGATTTTGTGATTTTAGACTAAATTCTTGCTAGAAGGAGCTCCAGCACCAAGGAACACCGTTTGTCCTGGGAGAATGAGGAAAGGAATGTCCAGGCAGAGAAAATCTTCTGGCCTGGGCTGCACTGAACCACAGCATCAGCTATGGAGTGCCCCAGGGAAGATGCAGGTGAAGTGTACAGAGGGAGGTAACAGAGAAACAAAAGATGATTCTGAGAACAGAGGGAGAACAAATGAACTTTTTTTTTTTTTTTTTTCTGGAAGAAACCCTTCCTGCTGATGAAAGAAGAGGAAAGCCCATGTTTCACTCACTCCAGAAACATCAGGAGGTGAGCAGTTCTGGGGAGAGACCAAGACAGATTTTAGCATCCTTTTCTTCCCAAACAATAGGGGAGAAAACCAGCTGGAAAGGACTTAGTACAGGATAATTCCAATAAGCAGCCAAGCTTCCACAGATTCTCTGAAATCTCAGGAATTTTTGAACCCAGGAAACAACATGATTTCAATGGGTGAGGTTTGGGCAGACCTAGAACTGCCCTGGAAGAACTTTCAGCTGAGCAGGGTGCTGGGCAGAGCCTCTTGAAGGTGCTGTCAGTTTGTGTTTACAGCCTCATCCAAATCCAGCAGGTGCTTTTTTTCATGCCTCTGGATCCTGGAGGGGTCTGTTTCACTTGGTGCTGAGATTCTGGAGTCCTGTGCTGTGTCCTTAATGCAGATTGACTGTGTCTCTTAAGGAAATCTATTTAAGCTCTATGCAGACCTTATTTGTAGAGTAAGAATAATTCTGACTCACTTCACAACAAGAGCAGGAGGATTAATTAATAACGGCAGAAGTGCTAAACATTATTAATGGCTCCCAAGTTTTCTTCCCTTGGAACCAGTGGCCATTCCTTCCCATAATGTTTTAAACAGTTGCTGCTCAAGGAGCTTGGATTGCAGATTCCTGGCCTGCGGTTTGTCCATAAATCACAGAGCTGGAGCCTACCCAAGACACTCTCGATGGCCTCAGCAGGAAGTCTGGACAAGAGAAAACTGTTCTCAGCCTGGCCCCTGAACCACTTTATGGCCAGTCCAGTTCCAATGTCCCACAGCAGACGTGAGAGGGCTTCTGTCCAAGTTTAAAAGCACGAGGTCTCCGGGATGCCCTTTCAAACTGCATTTCACTGCCCAGAAATATTTGCCATCTTCTGCCCTGGAGAATGTGGGTTTGACTTCCCAGCTGATGAGCCTGGGCAGGGCAGGAGAAGCAGCCACGCTGTTTATCACCAGTGGCTTTTCAGCACACAAAGTTTAACTTGTAGAGAAAACTGAACAACCCCCCCACAAAACCCCAGGAACCTAACACAAGATAAAGTCAGGCAGCTGTAAATAAGATCCCAGAAAAAAAAAAAATCACATCCAGTAGATCAGTTTTCTGCACAAAGCAGCATTGCTTACAGCCAGGAAACTATTTACCAAAGAGCCTCTGTTGCCTTTTCAGACACGGAATCATTATCCAGACACCAGCTTTAGAGCAACTTGCCTGTGTTCCTATCAGCACTTCAGGTTGTGTTCATCCACATGATGCCATACATCCACCTTTTCCCACCAGGATCTGCTCTGTGTGCCAGGAATACCACCCTCACACACCAGCATTCCCTGCAGCTGTTTGCAGAATCAAAGGGAAAGCTGAGTTCCAGAGGTGAGGAGCCAGTGGCTCAGACAAAGCAGTGTGATAGAATGTGTGAGATTTGAGCCAAAGCTCCCTCCTGATCCTGCTGCTGAGGCTCCTTCTGCATCACCACCTCTCACCACATGTGATGGGCACAGGGACACAGGGTAGCTGTGTGCTCCAGTCACAGACATCTTATTTGACCTTTTGGTCACAAATCCCTCATGGCAAAAAATGAGCACGGGAAGGGCTGCTGGGATTCCTGGAGGATTCTCAGGATGGGGAGGTTGAAGCTGTGTCAGGCAGTTCATGGCCAGCTCACTCAAGCACACTGTGCTGGTTTCGTTCAGCAAAGGTTACAAACCAGCATCCAGCCTCAGCTCATTGTATCAACATTCCTGTTTTTAGGCACTTTATCAGGTGTGCAGCTTGCAGGATACCACACTCACCTGCTGTGCTGCTTGCAGCACAAATCACCAAAGGTTTTAATTGCTTCAGTCCGTGTTACAATCACAGAATCATTTGGGTTGGAAAAGATCCTCAAGCCCAACCATTAAGGTAGCACTAGCCCATGTCCCAGGTGCCACATCCACATGTCTTCTGAATCTCTCCAGGGATGGCGACTCCGCCACTGCCCCGGGCAACTGTGCCAGTGCCTGACCACCCCTTCAGCGAAGAATTTTTCCCAGTATCTGATCTGAACCTGTCTTGGCACAACTTGAGGCTGTTTCTTCTCATCCTGTCTTTTGTTCCCTGGGAACAGAGCCCAGCCCCCCCGGCTGTCCCTTCCTGTCAGAGCCACAAGGTCCCCCCTGAGCCTCCTTTTCTCCAGGCTGAGCCCTTTCCCAGCTCCCTCAGCTGCTCCTGGTGCTCCAGCTCCTTCCCAGCTCTGTTCCCTTTGTGAACACGCTCCAGCCCCTCAGTGTCTTGTTGTGAGGGGACCAGGACTGCCCCAGGACTGGAGGTGCCTCAGCAATGCCCAGGGGATCAGTCACTGCCCTGGTCCTGCTGCCCACAATGTTCCTGACAGGATGTACCACCAGCACTGTAGGATGGAGAAGGTGGATCCTTGATTGTCTCAGCACCCTCTAAACTGTCACTATTTTTTTCCTCTTCCATATCTGAATAAAAATGAAATGTTAGGTGATGTTAATAAAACTTCTCAAATGGTCAGAGGAATTTTTCACTCCTCGGTGCACAGCCAGGCTTCCTGTAGCTTAAAGAGCTGGAGGCAGTCCTGTCCAGCACAGCACTCAAAGAGTTAACCAAACCCAGTCCCAGCATCTTCATCTGGCAATTTAAAGATAAGCTGAACAAATACCAGGGCTGCTCAGAGCCCCGCTGAGCAGGAGAAAGGATTCTTATAAACCATTTGCATGGGGTAAAGCAGACACAGGGAATCTAGCATGGCATTTCTGTCTGAACAGCCACTGCTCCTTGGTTCCAACCAAGGGCTACATCCCACTTTCAGAGACAAACCTAGCAGGGTTCATAGCTACAGGTTCTGCTGCTTTCCCTCTACACTCTTGTTTTCACAGCCCTCTCCTGCCACCATGTCCAGTGCTTGATGCCCTGAAGAACCAAACAGCATCTGAACAGAGACCAACCAACATCACCAGCTGGAAGACAAAAAGACCAACAAAATAAAGAGGAGAGTGAAGTGTGGGGGATGTCTGGAAAATAACTGTTTATTTATCATAAATACCGATCAGCTACATGTGCAGTTTATCCCACAGACTCTCCAGAATGCCACACAGTGGAAAGCTGCCTCCCAGTTACTTCCCTGTTTCCACAAGAGCAGGATGAACTCACTTAGCCAGCAGCTCAGTGATCTTTTCTGCCATGGGATTGCACTGACACCTTCCACCATCAGTATCTGTGTCTGCCAAAGGCAGCAAGCTGCCTCCATGCCAGCAAATGACCCACTGTCACTCAGACCTGGAGGTTTCTTATGTTTCTTAACTAATTATTTGATTTTTCCAGTGCTTGTTCAGAGCACAAAGGTGCACAGGGATTTTATGGACGGGGGGTGTATTCACAGACCTAATGGGAATCTTGCGGCCAACATCTGTTTTAAGAAAGGCCATTTATAGAAACAGTATGAAATTAGGCTCTTCAGGCTCATGTCAGAAATTTGGGTGCATTATTTAAGCAACAACCTCTGGATTTTGTCTCCACTAAGAGCACAGCACTTTGAACAAGCTGATGATGTGGGATCTGATAATTACAGGTGGCTCCTCCCCGGGCAGGGAGGGCTGGATGTCCCCAGCATTGTCCCTGCCCTCTGCCCGTGAACCTGTGCTGGACAGTGCCTGCAAGCAGCTGTTGAGAGTGGCTGTGCCTGAGGCAAGAGATCAGCACAGAGTTCATCCTTCAGTCCTGGGGGCTCAGCTCTTCTCCAGGATTCTGGTGAGGAGTTCGTTCAGTCGGTTCACCATCGGCCTGGGATCCTCATTCAGTCCTGCAGCGATCATGGCATTCTCATAAATCTGAAAAAGAGAAGAAAGCACTAAATCAGCACCAAAGCAATCTGCCTGAGGGAGGAAGGGAATGTCCCTCTCCAGGACCTGCATGCTGAAACCAAGAATGTTTTCTAGGGCACCTGCAAGGAAAACATCGACCACAAGTCCCAGAAATACCCACAGACCACAGAAGGATGTGACTCTTGCCCACTGTAGTGCTTCACCCTGTTCCCTGCCATGCATGGTCTCCAGGCTGGTTCTGGGGAAGGATGGTGCTGCTTCTGGAGAAGATCTGGCTCTCACCTGGTCAAGCAACATCTGGGCCAGATCAGGCTGACTGTCCTTCAGCTCGCTGAGCTTCTTAATCAGAGCATGCCTGTAAGAGAGAGATCAACACTGAGACTGCTGATTTAGGACACAGTGAGAAATTTATTTCCAGAATGAGCAGCTAAGTCACAGTGGGTCACCAAAGTCAACTTCCTGGCTCCTGTTCTTGGAGCTTCTTTCTTCACTCCCATCTGTCCCTATAACCCCCATGGTCCCCAGAGGGCTGCACACTGCGTGTGGGGGGCTCATGTTGAAGGTGCCATGCAGCCTCACAGATTAAGGCTCTGTGGCACTGACTGCAGTTAATGGGGAGGACTCTGCTAATTGGCAGCCTTACACTGCCTCCTCTCTGCCTCCACGTGCAAGAGGCTGCTGTGTCCCAGGCCTAGGGCTGGTGCTGTCCCCCTTACCCTGTGTTGATCTCCAGGGTGGGCTGCAGGAGCTGGGCTCGCTCCTCCTGGGTCTTGGCCAGCTGCTGCATGCGCAGGAAGTGGCGGGCAGCGCCCATCTCGAGCACGGTGATCATGGCAGGGTGCGTGTCCAGCCGCGTGGTCACCTGTGGCACAAGCACCAGTCAGGGCTGCCATGGACAATGCACCTCTTAGAGGTGGGCAACGTCTGAGGACTTGGAGTCTCCCCAGCACAGGTCCACACCAAGCCTCCACACAATTCATTCCCATCCCACAGGAGCTGCCGAAACCAGCAGGAAAGATGGGGGCCCAAATGGCCCCACAGTCCACAGGCAATGGGCTGCAGCTGGACCCAAAGCATTCCTTGCCAATACACCTTTCTAGTCCACAAGCAAGAGAAACCACCAGCCTGTTCTGGTAACCTGAGCATCGACTGCAATGTGGGCTTTGCTCAATACACATTGAGATGTGGCTCTTCTGCTGCCACACTGACCATCAAATGACAAATGCCAACATCCACACCATTTACACACAGGAGGCACAGAGAAGAATGTCTTCCCACAGGGTCCAGAAAAAAAATCTGTGGCAGCAGATCCCCAACCACCTGTTATCTTTTTTCCCTAGATAGTTACCTCTGTGGATCTCCTGTACTCAGTTCCCCAGACACAGAATACCCACCTTCACTCCAGTGACTCGAGAGCCTAAGGCATTCCTCATCCAGGCCATCAGATCCTCAGCCTCCTTCTCTGTCAGACGTTCTCCAGCTGGCAGGGAAAGAGGGCACATCTGAGTGTGCATCTATAGTGTGCAATGGACAATGAGCTGAGCTTCCACACTTCCATTTCACACTTTTATTTATCAGCTCTCTTGTGGGAGTGGGAGTGCAGCACCACTCAGCACACACCTACATATCCTCATCCCAGACCGTGCCATACCCAGAGAGGGCAGGCTCATGCCTTGCCAAGGGCTGCCTGCCCCTGTCTGGGCACCAGATGTATGCACGGGGTTGAAATAAAATCATGGCAACTCCACACATGACATTCCATTTAACTTTGATCATGTGAGATGAAACCAGTCTGCAAAAACTCTAAGCTGCCTCAGACCATGAGAGTGGGAGGGTGGAAGGCTCTTGCTTGGGAGCTGCAAGAGCAGAGGAGGAAGGTGTCCCCTCACTGGGTGCTCAGGGTAGCAGGACAGTGTGCAGCAGGAGGGTTCAGGGCAGCCTCACAGTACCTGGGCGGCTCTCCTCAAACTTCTCTTCCTTATAGTGATCAACAACAATGTCTGTCTCCACAGAGATCAGCTTCTTCTTGTCAAACTCCCGCAGGTGCAAGAGTGTCAGCTCATCGAACTGCTCATAGCAGAACAGCACCTGTGCCAACAAAAGGACAGCAACACATTGTTTGGGATGTAACAGCATTCCCTCCTTCCCAAGGCAGCTCCGTACCAAACAGCAGGAACATCACACAGGAAACTCACAGGTTCAGTGACCCACTGTCACTCAGGGCCCAACATGAAAGCAAACCCTTGGAAGGGGTGGCAGGTCTGCAGCTGAACAAGTCCTGCTGCCCAGGGAAAGTGAGAACCAGCACTGACTCCAGTCCTGAGAGGGCCACCACTTACCCACAGAGGACAACTGTAACACAATTACAGCCCTGCACAGCAGCTCCCAGGCTCCTGCTCTGGGGTCCAGCAAAGGTAGGAAACAGATACAAGAACCAGGTGTCTGTACAAGTACTAAATCACAGAATATGCTGAGTTGTAGGGGACCCATCAGGATTATTGTGTCCCAGCTCTTGTCCCTGTGCAGCACACCCCAACAATCCCTGTGCCTGCGAGCATTGTCCAAATGCTTCTTGAACTCAGACAGGCTTGGTGCTGTGAGCACTTCCCTGGGGAGCCTGTCCCAGTGTATAACACCTCTAGGTGAAAACTTTCTCCTGATACCCAGCCTAAACCTCCCAGCTCAGCTCCAGCCATTCCCTTGGGTTGTGCCACTGGCCACGAGAGTGAAGGGATCGACACCTGCCCCTCTGCTGCCCCTTGTGAGGATGTTGAAGACCACAGTGAGGTCTCCCCTCAGTCTCCTTTTCTCCCTCCAGCTGAACAGACCAAGCACCCAGCCACTCCTCATATGGCTTCTCCTCCGTGCCCTTCACCATTCTCATGGCGCTCCTTTGGATACTCCTAACAGCTGAATGGTTTTTTTTAACGTTGTGGTTAAGAGTGTGTGACAGGTCCCTCCTGAGCAGAGGCAGAGGGGGCCAGGCAAAGGCACTGTTCTGGCAGGGCTCTATCACAGGCCTGACTGCCCTGCTCAGCTCTGAGAGCCAGCCCTGACCACTGCAGCAGCAGCTCAGGGTGTTCCCCCAGCTGTGGCACCACTGCTCACCCACCTCCATGTCCTTCTTCTTCATGGCCTCGAAGTAGGGGGAGTGCTCGGCCAGGTGCCGGTTGGGGGCACACAGGTAGTAGATGTTCCTGCTGCCGGCCTTCATGCGCGAGCCGTAGTCAGCCAGGCTGGTCAGCTGCCCCGCGGGCAGCGCCGACGACTCGTAACGCAGCAGCCTCGCTATGTCCTCCTGCGGGGAACGTGCTCCAGTGAGCTCGGCTGGGCCACTCCACCCAGCCCCTCCCAGCCCCAAGGATTCCTGTGCCTCTTGGCAGCCCCACAAAATGGTTCAGGGGATTCTGAATCTCTCCCTTCCTGCTCCAGATATTAAAGAGGCAGAAAAGTGACCTAGACAGGATGTAGGTCAAGCTCTCCTGGAAATGGGAATTAGGCAGAAGACAACAGGAGGGGAAGCCCCAACTTTATTGCCTGTTGTAATTGACATTGGACCATGGAAGGTTGACAACAGTGTGGGTACAAAGACTCTGAAGGGTCTCAAAATTAATGGGAAGCAGCACCAGGCAGAAAGAGTGAAAGTTTAGGCACTAGAGAATCCATAGGTCTTGGTAGACCCAGGAACACAAGTTATGGGTGTGCAAGTTCCATGGGGAAGTAGCAGTCTCCCTCATCCCAGCTCATGGTAATCTTTCCCATCAGCTGCAGTGTTTCAAGACTCCTGGTACCTTGACATCCTGCTCTGCTATCGTGACAATCCCCTCTCTCATGAACACCCCGTACTCCTCAAAGAATTTGGCATATTTCTCAGGGTCTTTCTTGCTCTGGTCAATGAAGAACTTGATCAACCTCTTCTGCAAAACATCACGGAGCTTCCTGCAGGAGGAACAAGCATTTTTAAAGACAGCTGCTAGAGCCAGACAAGACATTTTAGGTGAACATCTCTCTCTGCAGGGTTGTAGTGAGTCCACTGTCCCCCTTCCCTCATGGCTTTACATCTTTTCCTTGTATCTCAGTCCAGAGATACTCTTGCTTACCTGATCAGGGCACTCTCCTGCAGAAGCTCCCTGCTGAGATTCAGGGGTATATCCTCACTGTCCACAACACCTGGAACACAAAGCAACCCTTGAACAGTGATGCAAACACAAGTGCCAGGCTCAGGAGGGCAGTCCTTGCCTCATCCCTGTGGAAGCCATCATCCACAACCTGCTGTTCCTGGTCCCACACACACCTCGAAGGAAGCGCAGCCACTTAGGCAGGATGTCTGCAGCTTTGGTTTGGATGAGGATTTTGCGGCTGTAGAGGGCAACGCTGGAGCCCATTTCCCTGCTGATGTCAAACATGGATGGCTTCTGCAGGAAAAGAGACAGGAGGTAACACCAGCACTATGCAGGGTGCCCATATCACACTGTGGTCTTCCCTACAATGCTGAACCCAACGAGAGCTGAAATCTCGGCTCTCTTCCCTAGGGACCCACCCGAGCCATCCCCCTGCTCCTGTCGTGGCTCAGTATCCCAACCACCCTGCAGCACCCAGCCCACTGCAGAGATGCCACACTGGATATTCCTCCCTGCAGCCGTATCTGCCTCCTTTCCCTAAGGAGCTCTCCCATTCTCCCTTTCAGGCAGCTGGGCAGATGTCCCACGTTCCCAGGACAGCACACGTACTTGCTCGGGCACGTAGAAGATGCTGCGGATGTTGAGGGGAGCGTCGGTCTTGTAGTGCAGGACGTAGCGGGGCTTGTCGTAAGCCTGCGCTATGAAGCGGTAAAACTCCTCGTGCTGCCACTCACCGATCTCCTTGGGCTCCAGCATCCACAGAGCCTGTGCAGGGGCAGGGAGAACAGTTCCCATCAGCTCTGTGCCCTCCAGGATGGCGGAGCAGGGAAATAGAACCTTTCAAGCCGACTCGTCTGCACAGCCTGGGAGCGAGATGTGGCTCAGGCACATTACCACGGACAAACAAACTACTGCCTCTCATCTGGCCTCGGGCCACCCCTCAGAGGTAACTCTTGCCCTGCAACAGCTTTGGGCAAGCTTTGGGCAGCTTTGTTTAGCCCAGAACAAAAGGGATTTGGCTAACCTCCTTTGCCTCACACTTGCCAATGGCCATCCTGGGCAGATCCCACAGCTCAGCTGACTGGCAGTACTGGTCAAGTTCTCAAGGCCTAACCAGCAAGCAAAGGAAAAGCAAAAGTGTAAGTGAGACTTTTGCAACCAACCTGGCTCTCTGATGGAGGTCACTGTCTCAGCTAAGAGCTTGTGCAGCACCTCCTGCACTGTTTTCTGCTGATTTGTTCAGCAGCTTGGGAGATGCTTTGTGAACCACTGCAGGGTCACTGCTCCAGCACTGTTTCCCACATGAACACATGCACTGAAGCCATGAGCTCTAGCTTCCACCTGCTGCTGCTCTAACCCCCCAGTGCTTTCTGAAGCACTCAGCCCATGCTCACAGCATGTTTCAGTTTCCAGGACCTCAGCAAAGGACTGACACCTAGCAAAGACGTGGGACTCAATGCAGAACCAGGTATTCCCAGCTGGGTGAAGCCCATCTCAGCCACTGCCTCTCTTTGCCACTGAAGCCCAAACAAGTGACAGGAGTGATTTCTGAGGACAACACAAACATCCAGCCCACCCACAGAGCCCAAGGGTTTCAGGTCCCTGGCAGCCTTGAAATCCTTAAGGACTCCTCTGCCTCAGAGCCTTGTTCCACAGGTGGCTTCCCCTCATTTCCAGCACACACAAGTGTCCTGGAGGGTTTGCAGGATTGCAGGTAGGATCATGGACTCACTGGGAGCTAAGGTGTTCTACAGTAGCTGTGGTAGGGAAAGTGCTGCATTTTCAGGGGCTCACTTGTAGCTAACAGTTATCCCAGTTAGACCACAAAAGCCCCCAGCTCCATGCTGTGAGTGTTCAGGAGCTCATTGAGGAGAAACCCCACCAGGGAACCAACTGTGGCTCTGTTTGCAGTGAACTGATGTTGATGTGTGGAAAAACACAAAGCCAAGATCCTGGGTAAAGAAAAGGCATGAAATGGGAGCATAATGAGAATAAAGCTGTTGCTGTAACCCAAGGGAAAACAGACTTTCTGATAAGAAGATAAAAGTCCACGACTCTATTAAGGACATTTCACCCCTTGCTCTACTACTGCTCTTCTCCAGGGAGCCTGTTCAATTGATTGTCAGGCAGAGAGAGCAAACAGCTGTCTAAAGCTATTTCTGGTTTTGTAATTTAAGGGGCACAGCTAGAAAGCCTTTGGAACAGAAACACTATTATGCAGGAATCCAAATAAATAATCAGTGACTAATAACACCAATTACAGAACCTTAGATAAATTAACATTGTAAAATGTTTAAATACAGTCTTGAAAATCTGTGCAGTCAGTACCACATTCCAGGAAACAAAAAAGCCACACACATGCTCTCTATCTGCTCTCTTAGGTGAGAAAGCTTTAAACAATCAGAAGAAGAGATGCTGGAGGAAAATGATTAATAGATTTCTGTTTTTAAGATAATTGATTTCTCCCAAGTGATGCCTGCAATTGGGCCAAGAGCATCTGAGTAAAATGGATCTGGCTGCAGTATAATGCCAGTGGTCAGAAAATGCCAGCATCAAGCAGTGCTCAGCTAGGAGCTGGGAATAAATCAGGCTGTGGGCTGAGCTGCTAAAAAACCCAACCACTCCCTGGCAGTGGCTACTCCATGCAAAGGACAGAAAGAACTGCAGTGAGAGGTGTCAGCACACCAGCAACACAAGCAATCCCTACAGCACTAACACATCACAAGACTTGAACAGAATAAGCATTATAAAGCACTGAAATCATAATTCAGGATAAGGGAAGACACAGATCTTGCTGATCTCCAAGACTTTTCCACAATCAATGCAAGCAAGCTGTTGCAGATATGACTTCAGCTGGATTGTCTCATTTTGTTCTAATTAACTGATCACTGCAAGGTCTGTGATATCCTGGACAACCCTCCCCTGATTTCCAGGGACAGCAGCAGCTTTATGCTGTTCCCTGTCTCCAGTGGAGCATTACAGTGGTTCCTCCCCATGAGTGACCTGCCTGTGGCCTCCACCTCACCTGTAAGGTGTTAATTCTTCTCCCATTGAGGTACAGAGGGAAGCTGATGAAATTGCTGTATTTTGTCACCACCTCTGGAATAGAAAGAAGACACAGAAGGGTCACCTTTGTGGAAACAACATAGCAGGAATTCCTTCAGTAACAGCAGGTGAAAGGAGTTGCAGGAGGGGAAAAAACCTGTAAATTCAGCTCCCATCTGTGGGCACCAACAGACTTCACAGAGCCCCAGGGTAACAGCATTGCCCTCCTCTACTCACCCTTGACTCGGTCTTCATTTGCAAACTCTTTGCAGTCTTCTTTGAGGTGTATAATAATCTTAGTCCCAGCTCTGACTCCAGATGCTTCTGCAATCTCAAACATCCCTGAACTGGATTAGAAACAAACACTGTGTCAGTTTGTGCCTCAGGTACACCCATGACAGGACAGAGAAATTGTTTGTTCAACTAAGAGCACGCACAACTCTTCAAGGCCAAGAGGAAAAGGCAAAACAGTCTTGAATGCCTGCATGCTCCTTGTGCTTCTGAGAAACCCCAAAAATCATGTGGCTGTCTTCCCCACAGAGCCTCCAGACCCAGGACACACTGCTCTGCAAAGACACTAGCTACTGAAAATCCAAACCAGTCGGGTGTCTCAATTTCCTCAAGAATTTAAGTAATGTAGTAAATTCTTTATTCTGAGGAAATTTTAAGGGGATGCTGAGCTTGTCACCCTCAGAAGCTCCAATTTCAACATGTCCAGCAGCCCACAGCTTTGCCATCACAGATGTTTGCAGCTTCAAGCAAACAGCAAAGGATGAGCACACAGCTGTGAGCCACGGGGAGATGTGCCTGCAGACCCCAGTGCTGCACAGGCTCTGCTCTCTGTGGGTGCCTCGAGCCAAACCTCAGTGGATGATCAGACCAAAAGGTTCAGTCTGTCCCTGTGGTGTGGGGCCCTGAGCTGACTGCAGGGGTGGAACAGGAGAGGCAGGTACTCTGTCCACAGCATGCCTGCTCTGACAAACCAACTCTGCCCTTGCAGTGTCCACACTGGCATAATTGGCCACACTTTGTTACTGTGTATAACTTGAGCAGGACCCAAACCAGTCAGCCAGGTGCTGAAAGAACACACAAGCCCTGTCTTTGCAGAGCTTTCAGGCCAAGCCTGCTCTGGACACAGCTCCCCATGCTGCCCCCACTCTGAGCCTCACCCATCAGATGACCAGTGGTAGCCCGGGCTGCCCGGCTCTGCTGACTGTGAGAACACCTCCACTTTATCCGCCACCATGAAGGCTGAATAGAAACCCACTCCAAACTGGCCGATGATTTTACTGCTGGCTTCAGCTTGGCTCTGCAGAGCTTCTAGAAAGGCCTGCAGAACAAAGGAGACACAAACCAGCACACAGTGACTTCAGGCACTGCTGGAGGTTGTGATCAATCCGCAGCTGGGCTCCTCAGGCACTGCAGCCTGGCAGTCCAGCACCCCCATCCCATGCTCCTGCATCAGTGCCCTGAGAAAGGTTCCCAGGGAAAAGGGTTCCTCCACAGGGACTGCACCTCTGGAAAAGGGGAGCACTGCTTAGAGAAGGAAAAGGAAAACAGGCGAGAGCTTGGTCAATCAGGAGCAGGAAACCTTAAAATGGTGCCTCCAGAGATGAAAACAAAAATCAGGTACACATGTACAACACCTTGCTGTGGGGGCAGAGCTGCTGCTCCCCCAGACATAGGGTAAATGCCAAGTGGGTGGGTGCCCCTCTGTAAGGATGGCTGGGCAGGAGGGTGTTTGGAGTGAGGGCAGTGGGTGCAGCAGTGCTACACACAGGGCCCATCAGCACTGCCTGGGCTCCTTGGGCCCCCCACAGCACAGCAGAGACCACTGAAAGCCAGAAGACTCCACAGGCAGGTTTCACTTTCCAAGAGGGGTGTAATTTCACAGCTGGGCTGAGAGCCAAGGGACAAAACAGAATGAAAAATTACTGGGAGAACAAAAGTAGTTGTAACTGGAGAGGAGTTTTCTAAGGGAGGGAGAAGGGTCCTAATTCCAAGTTACCTTTGAGCCTGAGCGAGCAATGGTACCAAGGTTAGAAATCAGCTCCTCCTGGGTCATCCCAATACCTGTGTCCTGAAAAGAAACAGCAATTGCAGCTGAAATATCAGTAGGGAATCATTGCTCCAGCAAACAGCACCCAAGCAACTTCTGCCTCCAACTCCCATTCTCTCCTTCCCCTCTGAGTAGTAAATCCAACAGCAGACTTCTGCTGTGACTCCATCTGCCCGTGGCCAGGAACACAGACTCAGAGGGCACAGAGCTCCAGGGGCAGCCACAGCTGCCTACAGGCCACCAGAAAGCTCAGAGACCCTGGCCATTTCTCAAGGAAAGACAAACCATGCATGGACAGGCTGGATTCTACATCCCTCTAAGAAGCACAGGATGGCAGTGCAGGAAAGAGATGTCAGCCCAGCCACGGCCCCACAGTGCCAGGTGTCATGCACAGAGACACCCTCCATTCCTGAACTGGTCTGAGGGGGAGTTGAGGAGCAGAGAGAAGCAGCTGGTTTGCAATCTGCAGATGTGGAACCGATGCACTCACACTGGGAATCAGCAGCAGAGCAGCAAATCCCTGAACTCTCAGGTAATGAGACCCTTGGCTGCAAGCACCACATGAACTGATCTCCACCTGCTCTGCCTTTCCCCTCTTCTTCTCCCCCTCACCCTGTGCTCCATGGTGTGAGTATGAAGCTGTCAACGTCCAGGGTATTGCATTCCCATGGGAACAGCCTGACCCCAGGCAAAATACAGTGCACCAGCTACCCTTTGTGATGCTCTGCCCGAGCTTCAGAGGCACACAGCTCCTTGTCATCCCCAGGTTATTCCAGAACTGCACTGCTGCATGCAGATAAGCATCTCCCTGCAGCTCACACATCTCAGGACGCAGAGCCTGCAGCAGCACCACCCAGAAAAGGCTTCAGTAAGCCTCAAACCTGGCTGCAACTTCGATTTGCATGATACCCCAGGGCAACAAAGGTAACAGCAAACCCCAGCTAGAAATGGCCACCCTCTCACACAGGACCCCAGCAAAAGTCTTTCCTTTCTGTTGTCCAGTGTGTTTTCAGACTTGCTCCACACACATTTTCCACAGGAGCAAAGGGGAGGCTAGTGCCCTCCAGATGCCACTCCTAAGAAAAAACTGCCATTCCCCCTCCCAAATCCCAGCAGCTTCTCTACCTGACACAACCATCTCAAGAACCCACTGTTACATGTTCTCTGAGGTGAAAAGTAGCCAAGTGAGATGTGATTCTCACTCCCATGAGGGATTCAGCTCTACCTGAGTACCTGTGAGCACGGTTATCTGACAGCAGCTGGCACATCCAGAGTGGGCTCACACATTCCCAGTGCCTTAGCAGGGGTGGGATTTGGTGTGCAGGGTCAGCAGAATCAGCTGCAACAGAGCTGGCAGCTGTTAAGTGGCTCAGAGTTGATGTGCCAGAGTGACCTCTGCCACCCATGGAGCATTTACTGGGCTTATTTCTACCAAAGTAAGTTAGTGTCAGTATGTATTTCCTAATGTAGTGTTTAACTGCACTGAAGGATTGAACTGTTCAGCTTGTGAGGTGCCATGTGGGTAAGACATTTTCCTGCACCCCCACAAGTCAGGCACAGCAATCCCCTTCCCTTGGTTACATACAGTAGGGCCAGTTAGCCCACTTGGCTGAGACGAGGGATGATGCCCAGTAAGATCTCAACAGCCAGAGATCAAAAGCCAAGAAAAACAAACAGCGTATGGCAAAATCTCAGGAATCTGACTAGTGTCAGTATGTATTTCCTAATGTAGTGTTTAACTGCACTGAAGGATTGAACTGTTCAGCTTGTGAGGTGCCATGTGGGTAAGACATTTTCCTGCACCCCCACAAGTCAGGCACAGCAATCCCCTTCCCTTGGTTACATACAGTAGGGCCAGTTAGCCCACTTGGCTGAGACGAGGGATGATGCCCAGTAAGATCTCAACAGCCAGAGATCAAAAGCCAAGAAAAACAAACAGCGTATGGCAAAATCTCAGGAATCTGACATGGTCCCTTCCCCCAGGGAAGAAAAAGCCAGAAAGAACAGCTTTCAGCATCTGGTTCAGTTTTTCTTCATGCCAGACCCTGAACAGAACTCTGATCCACTTCTATTTATAGCACAGCATGTCATTCCCAAATTCCAGTATGTTAAAAAAAATACATCCTTACCCCATTAATTTATTGGCTATTGAATTCCTAATGCCCTGCCAAACCTACTGCAGAATGCTTAATGACAGTTCCTGGAGACTACTTTGATGAGGGTGAATCTCATGAACAAAGAAAGCAGGGCTCAGAACAGCCGGGATGCTGACAGGAGAGCAGAAAGTGAAGATCCTGGCAAAGCAGACATTCCCTACTGCAGGAAAACACCTGGGCGGATTAGGATGAAGGCACCATCAAGATTCAACCCACCCCTGCCATGTCCACATTTTCTGCAGCTGCCCTCTGGCTCCCTTCACCACGTGGAGCTGCTTGGGGGAACGGGAACACAGCGGCAGTGGAGGAGAGATGGGAGGTGAGCTCTGCAGAGCAGGAACAGCAGGAACTTTGCACTCATGGGGAGGAACTGGACCTGCCTGTGAGCAGCCCCCCTCAGGCTGGGCCCACACAAGTGCTGGCAGCTCCAGCTCCATCAAACCCAAGGAAGCAGCTGGTGGAACTTCTACTGGCCTTCTCACACCGCTCTGTGCTGCACCAGCTGCTGCTTGGTGTCTTCACCAGGACCCATCATGGCATCACCCAACCCCTGCAAGAAGAGACTACCCACCACCATCAGCATTACAACTTTTCTTCCCCTGCACACAGTTCTAGCCCACCCTTCAGCCTGCATGAAAAGCTTTATCAGGCTGACCACAGCCACAGGAGAGCTATTTGTAACAGCACAAAGCAAATTGTACGTGGGGCTTCTCAAATTACAAAATGTGAGGGATATGCTCAGAGTTCCATGTGCCAAATGTTTCTCTACAGCTTGGTGAGACCAAGACACCAGAGTTCAGTGCACTGACTCTTCATTAGCTGAGTGTTAATTACAGAAGACCTGTTGTTACCCAGCAGAACCACCACCTCCTCACCTGGGTGAATTTCTCCTCTGGTACTTCTTAGGGTGCAGAGTAAAAATCCTCCCCAAACCATCCCCTATAAAAGACAACAAAGAGGCCACAGACCTTCAGACTATAAAGGGCTGGTGGCCACAAGTGTTGAACTAAACTCAGTAACATTTACCCCAAAGAGACATCAGCTGAACTTTGTTTTTAGCACCTTTTTATGTGTGGAGATCTCCAAGGTACCAAAGCTGCTGCTGACCTGCACCTTTGTGCCTTCCGAGCCCTTTGTTCTAACCCTGTGGTGAGGGTGCTGGATGTTTGCAGACACCTGCTGTGTAAGGTTGGTTTAGCTTTGCTCATTACCTGAGGCCAATTTGAAGTATTGCAGAGCTTCCTTACACCTAACAACCCATTCAGCAGCCATTAACTGCTGCCTCTGCCATGACTGCATTGGAAGGAATGCTCCCAGTTAGAGGTACCTGGCTGAACTATTTGCTTTGTTGCAAAACAAACACTTGAAACATTTATTTCAGTGTAAAACCTCAACAGGACATCAGAAGAACATTGACTACATTATAAAGACATGCTGCTTTCACCAGTTGATAAGGTAATAAAATCCCAAAATGTCTGATTAGCAAATGTACCCACTGTTACTTAAATACCTTGATTAAAGACTTAAAATTCACAAGACCAAGACAGCAGCTGCACTAGAGCAACGTTCTTGTTTAGAATCATTAAAGCATCTGCAGCAGCAGCAACCAGCAGATGAAAAGCCAGAATAAAGCTGATGCCTGTGAACACGAGGTAATCTTGGCCTAGTACATGGAAGTTGTCCAAAGCAGAGAGCCTGAGCTTTCCTTTGCAAAACCACAGGCTCGGCCTCCACCCATCCAGGTCTAACTACCCACTGTCCAGAGAAGTACTGCCTTTTATCCACTTTGAATTTCCCATTTTTATACAGGATATGCTCTTATTCTGCCACGAAGAGAACTAAAAGATTGTGCACTTTCTTCCTCGGGCCACAGGTTATTTGAGATGTGTTTATATTTCTGGGTTCTGCACTTATTTGTTAAAGATGATGCAACCACTGGAAGCTGTAGCCCATCCCTGCAATCCGTGGCACATTTCTCTAGGTTTAATTCCACCCAAGACTTGCTGAAGTACAGCCAGATTTACCCCTCTATGTCCACCTGTCCATCTGCTTCCTCAAGCCCAAGTGACACACAGATGCTGCAGTGCAGGTCACCCTCTCTGCTGCAGCCTGGTGCCACAGGGGAGGGGGACCTGCTCCCCACCTGCCCCAAGCTTTGTGGGACACAAGGGTGCATCTGCACTGACCTGTACAGCCCAAACAGCCAATCCTTACTGGAGCCCCAGCACAGCCCAGTCCTTGTTACAGGCTGTTTGTAACTGGTGAGGCAGGAGAGATCTGCTCAGCGATACAGGGAGCTGTTGCAGGGAGGAGTGGTGTTTGCAGTCCTTTTAACTCCTCCCAAACCCAGCAAACTGGTGATGTTGTGGCTTCACAGACACTGATTTTGGATGACGGCACAGAGAGATGAAAGCCCAACAAAGGGAACGGAGCAGCCCAAGCTCTGGCAGCAACCACGCTGCTTTCCCATGCTGGAACAGCAAGCACACTCCCTCCCCCAGCAGAAGCAGCCATCAGCTCTGTAAACATTTCAAACCATTTCCTCTAAACTGTCCTAGCCCTATATTAAGCAGCAGCAAGGAGCAGGGCTGCAGCCCTGAGCTCACACATCAGCACCAGGCACAGCAGCACGGCAGAACTGCACAGCCCCGACACCACCGCAGCACAGCCAAGCACCTGTCACCTGCCTGTCACCTCGTGCAGGTGCTGAAGGTGAGCTCTGTGCTCACAGAGCCCTGGGGTCTGTAAGAGGCTCTCTGTTCCCACCTCAAAGGGTCCAAAACCACGTCAGTAAAGCCTCAGCACGCAGAACTGCAGAGCTCTGCAGAGCTGTTCTCATTGCAAACACACCCCTCACATTTTCAAATGGATTTTCTTAAGCACTCTGACCTTGCAGGCTGTGGCTGCTACAGATGGAGCTGTCCTAGAAACACGAGGCAGTTTTCAAAGGGATGGAGGAAATGGTGGAATTTGCTAAAACAACAGGACTTTGGTGAAGGAAGGGAGGTGGTGGAATTCAGTCAACACGGCCCTCTTAGCAGATACTACACTGCAATGCTTAGGTGGAATATTCCTGAATGAGGACATCCATCAGAATTCTGAGTCTTGCTGTGTTTATGACTGGAATTCAGTCCTGGCAGAGAACAAGGAGAACTGCAGTCACTGAACAGAGATGAGTGCAGTCCTATACCAGATCTACATAATCCCCCAGGAATGTGCCTGTATTGGCCATCACACGTTACAGACCTGCCCTTTCTCAGCTCACTGAGACACAAAGAGATGCTACAGGGCTTGGAACAGGAGGGGAGAGATTCAGCAGATCCAGAGGCAAAGAGCAGCATGAAGATCTGAGAAGGATCCAGGGGTCAGAGTGAGACAATGAGACCTTTCTAGGAATAAAAAAGGCGTGACCATTGCTACAGGTCATGTATGAGGGACCTGCTGCCTCTTTTTTGGCAGGTCCTAGTGGGTACAGAAAACAGAAGAGTGGCTAAGGGAAGATCCATCTCTGCCTCAATCACTGCAGCAAGCTTTCTTCCTGAAAGCTTTGAATTCCTGAAAGGCAGAGAAATGCTCCAAATGATGCTTGTTCACAGTAATCATTATATGCAGTTTGCTTCTTCAAGAAGTTATAAATAACCCCCTGACTGGAGGTAAGGAGCTTTTGGCACTCTGGAGAAGGCAAAGCTATTAAAGAGATTGGAGCAGTGTTGTTCTCACTGCTCCCCACAGCCCAGGACGGCTGCAGTTAAAAGCTTCCTAGTTAAGACTCATTTAATGGCATTAGAGAGGCACTGGCAGCCAGGCAGGGGGTTATAAAAAGCCCAATCCCTAACCCATCTGACGGGGATGGCATCAGAGGCACCCGGCAAGGTGGGCAAGCAGCTCTCCAACCAAACTGCCAGACAAGGGGAGAGCTTCCTCAGGGACAGGGCATGAGAGCTATCAATGTCTCCATGGAGTCAGATGTCCAGTGTCCACAACTCCACTACTCAGTCTCAAAAGGGAAAGATGAGAGACAGGAATGACCCCCTGCCTGGGGCTAAGCCAGGGCTCCTTAAGCAATTGGTGTTACACAGGAGTCAGAAAACTGCAACAGTGTGACAGGAATAGCAAAGCCCCTGCACCATGGTTTGAGAATCTCCGCTTGGTGATGGTGTTGCCCACTGACAAGCACTAACTTCCCCATGGCAACTGCAGCACTTGTTCTGCAGAGGAACAGAAATATAAAATAACTGTGCAGCCTCCAACAGCCCCCTGTGCTTTTGTCCCACGTGAAAAATATCAGCCTGTGTGCCCTGTCTGTGCCACATCTGCCCTGGAGCTGCTATGGTCACTCAGGGCTGCCTGCTTCATCCTTCTCCTTCTCCTCTGCTCTCCTAGGAATGTCCACAGCTACACTCATGGCTGACACAGCTCCACAAGGAAAATGACCAGCCTGCCTTCTTAACATTAGGAACTCTGCCAAAAAAGACTGAGGCTCAGCCTCCCACCCTGGACAAGAGCCACAAGCAAGACCAAAGTAGAGAGAGAAGGCCCAACTCCACTTCCCTCCCCACGCTGAGGCCCACAGGTGATTGCTCTTACAGACTGCCTCTCTCCCAGCAGGGACAACCAAAACCTGGGCACAGGGAAGTGCTACTGCCCAAATCCACAGTCCCTACTGTGCCTGAGGGCAGAACCTCAGCATCAGCTGGACTCGGCCTGTCCTGGAGCAGGAAGAGATAGAGACAGGCAGGGACGGGAAGTTCTTCTCACTACCCTGGTATTTATGTTCCCTCTCAGGGGACAGAAAAGGTCTGGAAGCAACCATGTAACACCTCAGACTTAAGGAATGCATGAAAACCTCCCCAAGGGTCAGGAGGAAACCAGATTCACAACTTACCCACTGGTGAGAAACTCACACAACCTGGGAAGTGCACTAGGCAGGGGTACTGGGAGAAAAGGCACTGGTACTTACTTCCCAACAGGGAAAGAAGGAGCAGCAGATTTTCCTATGGCTACAAGTGGGGAGCAGATAACACTGCTGGCTTCTCATCAGCTCCTGAGGTTACAGCCTCATGAACCAGAGCCCAGCTGAGGACAGAACATTCTTTGGGCAGGCTTGGGGACTGTGCTGCTGCTCAGCTTCCAGTGACCCTTCACAGGACAAAGGCCAGCGATGAGGGCAGCAGGGAATAACGCTGTGCTGTTACCAAAGGGAACTACCTGGATGGTGATGGTTCCCTTGCCGCTGTCTGTCTGCAGGTGGATCTCCAGCTCTGGCAAGGCCTTCCCCTCCGTCATCAGCCGGTGCCGCAGCTTCTCCAGCGCGTCGCTGCCGTTGGAGATCAGCTCCCGGATGAACACCTGGGGACGAGACACAGCCCGACCCTGCAGCCTGGCCTGTCCCTGCACAGCACTGCCACGGCCCTGCGAGCTCACTGGCTCCCACAAACTGATTCCCAGATCCCCAAACTCTGTTTCCCCATTATCTGCCAGGAGAACAGTTTATCCAAACTCAATGTGAAACTGCAGAGGCTCAAGGCTCACAGAGGCACTTGGCTATACCCAAAAATTGTTTCAAAAAGACATTTTCAAGGTGTGTTAAGAAAACATCATTCAAGAAAGGCTGACATGAAAGCTCAGGACTCACTGGGAACTGAAGAGTTATTCTCCCAGCTCAACCATTTTGGATGTATCCCTTGACAGAGATGGGGCTTTGCCAACAGAAAATCTCCCAGCAAGTTGGGGGTGTCTCACCTCTTTCTCGGAGTACAGGGAACGGGCAACAATGTCCAGCAGTTTCTTTGTTTCAGCCTGGAACTCGTGTTTAGAGGCTGCACCTGGAATAAAGGTTAGGGT
The DNA here is from genome assembly GCA_013400585.1 of Chloropsis cyanopogon. NCBI lineage: Eukaryota > Metazoa > Chordata > Aves > Passeriformes > Irenidae > Chloropsis > Chloropsis cyanopogon. Next base: position 101,418 of record WEZZ01018151.1, read on the forward strand.
TGGGGTTGTTCAGCTTGGAGAAGAGAAAGCTCAGGAAGCACTTAGAGCCCCTTCCAGTGCCTAAAGGGGCTCCAGGAGAGCTGGAGAGAGACTTTGGAAAAGGCCCAGGACAAGGGGGAATGGCTTTACACTGCCAGAGGGCAGGGATGGATGGGAAATTGGGAAGAAATCCTTCCCTGTGAAGCTGGTGAAGGCCTGGCACAGGGTGCCCAGAGCAGCTGTGGCTGCCCCTGGATCCCTGGAAGTGTCCAAGGCCAGGCTGGATGAACACAACTGTACAGCCACCCCTGCCAGTAGGGAGCTGTGCCCAGGAAGAGAAACCTCCTGAGAAAAAAATGAAACTACAAAACATCTCAGCTGAAAGACCATCCTTGGCCTTTTAAAAATAACAAGAGCCATTAGAGAACTCCTTTCTCCTGCAAGAGGCATTAGAAAACTCTGGGAAAACACAGGGGAAAGCCACAACTTCTGCCATGCCTTGCTGGTGAGGACGTACAACCCCCAGGGATGGGGTGAAGCTGGAGTGGGGGCAGCCAGCACATCAACCCCACCAGGGACTTCACAGCCTGGCAGTCCCAAAAGTACCTCCCAGGAAAACCAGAGAGGCAGAGTTCAGATGTTATTTCTGTGCTGGAATAACTCATTGCTCAGAGTGCTTTCGAGCACCTCTCCCTGAAGCTGTGCAAAGCAACTCATTCTAGCTGAAGGGCTGACACCAGGGCTCTCATCACACCTCCACGATCCACAGCAATGACCTGGGCAGGCACAGCTTGCTTCTGGGACAGAAAATTCTTTTCAGCCAATTCCAGTGCCTGTGGAGCCTCCACACACACACACGACCACCAACTGCCTGGCTAAGCCCATGGATGCAGTGTGGATGTGTTTGTTTCTCAGTAAAGACCATGCTGACTTCCACACCCAGGTTTTGGGAGGTGATGGTGCAACACAGACTGAAAGGATGCGGCGACCAACACCTGCAGCTCCTCCAGAGGCAGCAGCACTGCTGAGGAGGGCTCACCTGCACCACACCTTGACCAGGAGCACCCCAAGAGTCCCCACAAGCCGTGTGCCAGGCCCACCTTTCACGTTCTCGGTGTTGCTGATGATGGTGTGCAGGGGCTCCTCCTCCTTGCTCTCTGCTGTCTGGGTGCTGTACCTCCGGGCAGCAGCAATGCTGGAGGCAGGAATGCTCTGCTGGAGGCTCCAGCGGTGCAGTATTTGTCTTTGCAGACATGCTGTTCCTTTTGCTAAAGACACAAGGGAAGACATTTCAATACACATCACAAGTCCAGCACCAACAGGAGCACTCCTCAGAGGTCCCACCATGGGAGTTACACTGTCTGAACAGTTCCCTCACAATCCCACCATTCCCCTCCAGAACTGCCTTCACTGCATAAAAAGGGCAGGTTGCTACTTTGGCTCTTCTGAATTAAAATTTTATCCAGGAGATGACAATTAGCAGCTTTCCCACTGAATTAACCAGTCAGGGAGAGGCAGTCTGCAGCTTTCACTGCTGTTACCTGCCTAAGCTGAAGACAATTCCCACATCACTGCCTGTGAAAATATAAATTGGCAATAAATATTTGGCCCTTGACTGTCCAAGCACAGGGATTATATCCCCCAGCACAGCTGGGTCCAAGGCAAGCAGCACATGCAGCAGCAGCAAGGCCACCAGTCACAAAATCAGTGGGGAAAACGAGACCAGTCAGGAAATGGCACAAGCCCCCTTAAGGTCAGGGATTCCCAGTTCTCATCCCTTCATTATGCCCAGGTGAACCCAACAGTCTTCCCTCTGTTGGGGGATGAATCAAAGCCAAACTGGTCACAAAAAGACCACTGCAGCACTAGAGACCTCTGTTCAAAGCCTGTTCCTTGGAATGATTTCTGAACTGTTGGGAGAATGCCAGAGCAGGATCCCAGAGGGTGCGGACCTGACCCTGCAGCTGCCTGGGGAAGGCAGCATCTTGGCCTCCCCCAGTCCTACAATGAACATCAACAGGCTGGACTGATCTGGGAAGCAGAGGAGGGACCAGGACAGCCTGGGTAGAGCCAGGAGAACATGGATAAGCAGCAGAAGCGGCTGGAGGCAGTGACAAGCTCAGGTTTTCCTTACAGCTCACTCTGTGCCTGTTGGCTGCTTCATCCAGCAAGGGAAGGAGGCAAACCCGACATCTGACACTTTCAAGGGGTCCTTTCTTTAGATGACTGGGTACACAAACAGCCCAAGACTGAACCAAACCCCATTAGTATGGTGAGAGTCCCAAAGCACATCTGTAACCTCCTTGGAAACAGCTCCCAGGCCATCCCCTGCCCTCCAGGCCAGCTGACATACTGAGGGAGCTCAGCTCCCTTCTGAACCTTCCTCCACCTTGCCACAGCCCTCAGCAAACTCTGCATTCCAGCCTTTTCACCAACATCCCATCCCCTAGCTCAGGCTCACTTCACAAGTGCTCTGCAAACCTCCTGCCCCCCACAGCAGGTCCTACACTCATCATCTTGTGGTCATCAAGAACAGGTCTTGCTGCTCCAGACCATCATGCTGGGCTCTCACTTCCTCCAGACCAGGTGCACATGAATCCCTAGCTTTAACAGCACTTCTGTCTCCTGCACCTCACCCTCAAGAGCTGACAGAGGAGGCTGTCAGTCCTCGTTCTTCTTCCTCCTCCTCCTCCTCACTGAAAGCTTTGAATCAAGATCCACTTCTCCAGCCAGAAGCTTGAATGACTCCCCAGTCATTCTGCCCTTACAGAAAAGAGCCCACAAATCGTTCTAAATGCATCTGAACACCTCCCACACACAGCACTGTGCTCTCTGCGTCACACACGGCTCTGCCGCATGAGCGCGGGACACGTTCGGAGCTTCCACTCCCCTGCCTGGGCTGGGATCACCTGGGAAAGGGGCAAGGAAAACAACCCAAAGGCTGAGTGGAAAGCAGCAGAGCACTCACTGCCCAGCCCCTCAAGCTTCAGAGGGGAAGGGCCTGCAGCTCAGGGTTTATATATATTTTATTTATGTATTTACATCTTGTACACTCATTTTATGCTGGGTGCTGTAGGATACTGCATTGTACGTAAGCACACACACACATATTTCCCAAACAGCAGAAATAAAAGAGAGAATTTTGCTCCCTCCCTGACTCCAGGATCCAAAAAAGACACAGATCAGCAGCAGCTTAAAACCTTAAATTCACTTCTTTCATCTCATGTCCAGGCAGCAAAGCCCCAGAGTCCCCACACAGGTCACCCCCCAGGCCATGAGCACCAGCTGACTCTACAAACTACAGCTATATATCATTTATTTCTCGCTATTTACAATTGTTGATATATTCACATTTTTTGCCTCCTTAGCTCCAAAGCACAATGATAAATCACCACCCATCAATTCAGAAGTTACTGTCGGATTTGTGCAATGTTTGGTCTTATCATCCTTAATTAACAGCCTGTCCCATGCCAGGGAGAGACACAGCTCATTAAATACAAGCTGCAGCACCTTCAGCCCATTCGCCTCTCAAGAGTCCTTGCCTGGAGCAAGGGAGCAGAAAAGGCTCCTGGCTGTTCTGGGTATGAAACCACAATTATCAGCACACAAGAGCTATTGAGAAGCACCTGCCGAGGCAACAGGTGATGTGCTACTCCTAATGAGCCTCAGAAACAAATTCCTAAGCCCAGGTGACAAAGGAGGAATGGCTCTTGCCCCAAATAAACACTGTGATGTGTTGGGGCAAATCTGGTCTTTTGATATTGAGCTAATCAAACATGGAGCTTTACCACAGCCCCCACCCCTTCCTATTCCCATCACTGCACCCTGAGGAATGGAGGAACCCACACTACACCCCAAAGGCACTCTCTGCGATCCCAAGAGATCCCAGGGTGCCACGGCCACAGACCTGCCTCACACACTCACAGCAAAGACACGGACCCCGAGGGGCTCCCTTCAGTGCAGACCCCAGGAAGCCTCAGTGATCCCCCCACCAGCCCCCAGGACACACAGCCTCTTCTGGAAAAACCACTGCAGTGAGCAGAGCCAGCACCAGCCAGAGACAGAGGGTGGGAATGCCTGCACAAAGGAAGCAGTTTGTGGCTCAAAACAAAAGAGAAGAATTTGGGTCAGCAGGAGCCCGGGGAAGCTCGTGCAGGGAAGAGCTCCAGCAATGAACACTCCCAGCTCAGATCTCCTTACACAAAAGGGCTCCCGAGCTGGGCACCAGATCCCAGAATCTGGGGAGCAGAGATTCCCTGACTGACACCAACACATCTCCTTCACCTCCTGAGAAGCTCTGCAGCAGCTCCAGCCTCTGAAATGGTGAGAGCAAACGCCGGCCCTGCAGCCCGGATCCAACCACCAGGAGAACCCCTCCTGCCCCTCCCTCTCTATCCCCACCCCACACAGCTGCTGCTCTCTACTTTTTCCCGGAGGGACCTGAATGACAGGTTAAGGAATAAAACTCTGGCTCTGCTGGAGTATGTCTAACCCACCAGAGGCAGCAGCTTTGTTCCCAGACACGGATGCTAACAAGCCTCTGGGGATTTCTGTGGAGGAAGAGCTGGATTGCCCAGAAACACCCAAGTGGCACTCTGTGACACAATAAATCTGACAACCCGACCCTGACAGTGACCCTATTTGTCACACAATTTCCTCTGTCACATCTCCTCTTTGCAACCTGCAGGGAAACCACAGACCACAGCAACAACATGCAGATCTGTCAATTAGGGGCCACACGACAGATAAGGAAACTCGGAGCACAGCTCGGGCTGTGAGGACACTCCCCATCGTGCTTTGGTTAATGGCAGCTCACAGGCACATTTCCAGCCCACGAGGGCCTTGATAAGGGAGCACATCCCATAACTGAGGCCTCAGAGTTTGGATTTGCTTAGCACTCACTCCTGGCAGCTGTCTGAGGTGAAACTTCAAGTGCATCCCTGGGAAATGCAAACCCTTCAGGCACGTCTGTAAAGTCCTCTGGTACTGACATGGCCAGAGAACAGCAGCGCTGCTGGCTGGGCACCCTGTGTGAGCTGGGACGTGCACCGGGACATGCTACACGATCTGAATATGCTCTGCAGCCTGTGTGAGCCAGCAGGAACCTCTGGGTGTCCTGCACACCTTATAAAGGCCAGCAGATGAACTGGGAGTGCTGCATGAACGTGGATATGTTATACAGGACATGAACCCCACCGTGCTACACGATCTGAGCATGCTGCATGTGGCAGGACACGACCCCGGAGCCGCCGGCTGCCCTGCCCGCGCCCTCTGCCCGACACGAGCCCGCGCCATTCCCCGCACAGGCCCCGAGTGCCTCCCCCTGCCCAGGAGGGAGCGTCGGGCGGGCTCGGCTCAGTGCAGCGGGCGCTG